>VZTV01035954.1:246-12356 GCA_013400875.1 Anhinga rufa
CCCCACCTTCCCTAAATTTACTTTTAATCTGCTGAACGCCTGTGGTAGTAATCAGGTAACTGTAGGTTATTCCTGCATGAAAAAGAATCATACTGGCCATAGTGATTTTGATCTTTAATGATTTTGATCTTTAATATGGTTTGTCATTAGCAGTTGCCAGTCTTATTACTGCTATGATACTTTTGATACTTCAGATCACTAAAAGGTGTATGGGGGGGGGAAGTTTTGCTTCAGCAGGTTAAAACTCAAATATGCTTGTTCTTTCACCTGTGCCTATGCAGCTGAAGTGTTTGCAGTTTCCAGAATGCTACCCACTTCCCATTGCTTTCTCGAAGTTTACTACTTAAATTTTTATATTAGGTAAGCCGTTTGTGTGGCTGATTTATTGCCCTGTTTCAGTTAAAATGAGGTATTGGTTGTGTAATTGCTGTTGCCCACATTTCTGCCTACCTGTGTTTATTAATAAAGGTCTATCTTTAAAACTGCTAGCTTCAACCAGGGAACAACTATGCAAACAGTTCAGCTGGAATAGCTTAGAAAGGAGCGAGTAAGGAAGAGTAGTGACCTCTCTAGCTGACACTAAGAGGTAATGTGTCTGTACCCTTGAATCTGAAGACTTCTACAAGCTCGTCCTGTTTATCTTTACTATGGCTTCTTTCATGTGTGATGCAATGGCAAGCAGTAGCAAATCTGGAAGTTGTGGGTTTTGTTTAGTTTCTAAACCAAACAAGCAAAACATTTTTGTAATACGGGCTCTTGTTTAAACTCTGAAGAACTGTCATAGGAGAGATGAGTCCTGGACACACAAACTTTAACCAGTTTTTCTGGCATTCTGGTATGGATAAGGAATTGTCCTCTAATTTCCCCAGTGACTTGGAAAAGTCCTCAGACTCAGTGATGTCAGAATATAATTTTTCAGAGGCACATTAATGGCTTCATCATTTGCTCTAGTTTTCAGATTTGTAGTTGTCGCAATTCTTTTCGTTATTTGGGTGTTCAGAAAGCAACTGTTGAAACGTATATCTGCTTCTGGGAAAAGCAAATTATTTCCTTGCTTTTTCGAGAGCAGGATTGATAGCTCTTGAGTATTTGACCAGTTGAACCAAAGTCTCTCTTCTGAAAGCTGTTGCGGATATTTTAAGTGCCTTCTGCATTTCTTCTGTTAACCTATTTTGTTCTTCCTTCATTTTTAATCCTGGTTTAATAGTTGTGTTACTGTTATAGTCATTGGCATTGACAAATGCAAGAACTCTTAATTTCAAATGAAAGGAACGTGTTCTTGTCTGCTATTAAGTCCCTAGACTTAATGATCTATGGGCTTGAGAATCCTTGTGATGGGTAGAAAAATTTCCCTAGGTAATAGGTCATGAAACCATTTACTATTAAGAGTTGTTCACTTCCCATTTCTTTTAAATAAGCTGTAACAGATGTAGAATATCAACCAGAAATTATGAAGTTAGTCATGTGTCTTCCCTGAAAATTTACTCTTCAAGCCACGTGCAGATTTTGTTTTGAGGGGTATGAGCAGGGAGATTTAAGCTTCCTCTGCACACATGTTGTCTTTTAATGGTCATGACCCTAATGGTGCAGGAGTAGTGATAGAATAAGAGGTCAAGAAAATTACATATTAGGTTTCATTACATTTTTTCCTGTGAAACACTGGATAAATAACTTTATTCAACAGTTTCCTGTCTGTAGTAAGACAGGAGCTCTTGCCTCACAGGATGTTGTGGGGCTTAAATCATCGTAAAGTGCTTTTAGATCTTCTGTTGGGGAGGTACTGTGGTAGAGTTGTCATGTCTGTTTGGTGGGGTTTTTTTGTTTCCCTTGCTGTTGTTATGAGCCAGGAAGTTACAAATGATGGATAACATCTTGTCCTTAAGTGGCCCCATTTTCCTAAGGTACTTTACAGACTACCAAGTAAGAGACTATTGCATGAAAGTAGATAAACTTATTTTTTCTTTTTTCCACAGTCAAAATAAAAATTACTGAGGATAAAAGAAAGCAAATCTTGAACCTGGTTTTACTGAGCTTCACTGAGTTTGGGACAGAATTTTGATGGTGTTCATGGTGTTCTCTTTCAAAATTATTTTCTTTTCTTTTTCTTTTTAGAGAGACTTACTATATGGCCACTGAGGCCCGTTGGTGTTTATGTAGCTTTTAAAGAAGGGTGGGAACATGTGTTGCACAGAAACTTCCAGGTTCTGCTGTTGGGTGGGAATCTCTTGTTACAGAGCTCTGTCTGCTGGGTGAGTGTTCAGCGGTGTTGGGGAGTGTGCATGCGAGCAGGCATGCGTGCGGCGCAGAGGAGGAATGAGGAACTGAAGCACTTGCTGTCAGTTGACAGTGTACAGCGAAGTTTCAGGGAGCAAACAGGAAGGGAAAAAATTTCAGTCTATCAGAAATACTATTCTGGGCTTATTGTATTAGTGTTCATGGAGCTCCCTGGGTGGAGGTAAGAAGCTTTTTCTTCTACCTGCTCTTCTCTAATCAGGCATGGGCTTTCTCTCTCTTTTTAATTTTTTTTCAGAGGTTTTTCTGTGGAACTGGATGTGGAAAACACGGCTAGCATGATTTATCCTTTTCTGTGAACCATGAAGTTGGCAGTATGGGGTGTTTGTGTGTGTGGCTTCAGCATGCCTTTTGAGAACAAAGTGTTGAGTCTCTACAAACAACCCATTACTTCTGGCTGGTCAGGGCTCCCTGTGGGTTGTCAGGTCAGTTTTTCCCTAAAATGAAATTCAGGACTCTTTAAAGTATTCGGTCCTGCACTTCTCCTCAGGAAAGAGAGGAAGGATACCTCACTGTTATCAGAAATGCTGTTCATTACATAGAGTGCACTGGAATGGAAAACTTACTTACTTAAATAGGTCCTGTGAAGCACTGGTGATAATTGGTGGTGTCTGTCTGGCACTAGGCAAGTATGGAGAGGTCCAGTTGTCAGGGAGGATTGCACTGTGGGCATCTGGTAATCCTGATTAGTTAGGAATTGTTCTACTATTATTTGTTCGTTTCATTTAGATAGTTTATTTTTAATCTTATGTGTTGGAGAGGTTTTGAAGTAGTTAATGTATCACAGAACCAGTCCCACAGGAGAGAGAATTGCATCTTCGGCTAGGTTACTTTTTCCCAGCAATTTTTATGTAACTACCAAGGAGTAAGAGTCTTTGAAAGAATTAATTAAAGGGTATTTTCTTTATTAGATTAAATTATAGATTAGCCAAGAGCTGTATTTGTGTGAGCAGATCAGTTGGCAAGCCCAAGTTTGTTTTGGCAATGAGCTGCTGCTTTAGTGTTCAGTTTTGCACTAAATAGGTTTACTTACATGTTCACTGCTAACTGCTACAGGAAGTTCTGCTCGTTTTATTTCTGAGTAAGACTCAGCAAAAACAAAACAGCTTCAGGACTTAAATAAAAGCAGACAATAAAAATTACTATTATTCAGAATTTTCATCTTCAAATGTCAGGAAGATGATAATATTGCTTGGTTAAGAAAAGCTTAGTGAAATGCCATAGAGAGATACGTAAGAACAGAGGAGCAGGTAATGCTCTGAAGAGCTGTATATACTGAAACTGAGCCGAGGGTGCCCTGTAGGTGTGCTGAGTCATCTCCCTTAAACTGTAACATGACTTACTGTGGACTGCTGCTGGGAAAGATCAGCACTGACATGTGCGTGACAAAGTGGCACATGATACGTCTGCGCTAGTACACGTTAGGTCCAAATAACATGTTTGTGAGGGAAGTCGGTATTACTCGGTACCGGTACCGAAGGACTCGGAGAGTGTGATTAATTTCAAGGGAGTTGAATTTTAACTGAAAGCAGAAGAGTTTTCCTCTGTGTCATAATGCGTGAAACTTGATGCCAGTAGATTGGTACAAAGTGTGCTGCGTTTTAAAAACATCTTATTCTCAAGGGTGGAACCTGCAAAGCTCTCTAGCTACAAGTGGAAGGCTCTGGTCATCATGGACATAACGCAGCTTGGACAGGAGGCTGCGTTACCCCTCTGCGTTGTAGTCCGGCAGAGTAAGGAATGCGATAAAGCGTTGAGCAGTTGTCCTGGCGGTTTATAGAATGATCCTGTCTTTCTCTGAAGCACTGGCAGGATCCCAGAGGAGACAGGTCACTGATCTGATTACAGCCTGACATTTCCAGTCTGGGTGAAGGATGGAATTTCAAGGATTTCTTGAGAGGTGGGGGAGGGCCCAGGAGAGAGGAGAAATTTTTTCAAGTTCTTTTAGCTGTGGATGAAAATAGCTTATGTGGGGCTAAGCAGGAGGAGCAGACTTGCATACAGGTATTTTATACATTCAGACTCGGAAATCAGGAAATAAAACTGTCTCTGGTCCCAGTTTACTATCCAAGGTATATGTCTTGGGACATCTTTGTTCTTAATAACAGCTTCTGGTCTTCCAATTTATGTACTGTGGATGTGTCTTTTTCTAGTTTTTTATTTTCTTGATTTTTGGCATTTCTTTATTTTCCTCAATCATGCATGAAGTGTGTGTATATATATTTAAAGTGTTGGAAGCTAACAGGTGTGAAGTATTTAGTGAATTGAGAGGGTGGGTTAAAAATGTCATAATATTGGGGGGGGTTTATTTAAATGGGTATGTCTTTCACAAATGTTTTCATTCTTTGGATTTTGCTCACCTCTGGCATAATGCTGGAGAGAAACATTTAAAAAAAAAAAGGCGTTGTACCATGAAAATGTGAATATGCTTTTTCTACCTTACCCATACAAGGAAGCGTTCTCTTTCTCTAGTGATGATCGTTACAATAGCTCTCTGGGATAATGTAACTGTCTTCTTTCCAGCATTATATTGCCATTTGTAGTCTCTCCTTTTTAAAGTAGCTCTTTGAAGTTAGAGAATGTTTTGTTTCCAGTTATGTGCAAGGTCATAGCAAGTCACAAACCTTGCAAAAAGGTGCACATCTTTCCCAGCTTCACTTTTTACGTGTATACCCTATCTCTATGCTTTGTGCCTGGGAGAGATCTACGTTGCATCTCGGAGCTTGACTCTGCTTCCTTGCCTGAAGATGGAAGATCCAGCAGGAAAACTGGGCCATGTACGTGGAAGGCTGTGGCAGTAGCAGCAGCACTTGGTTTAGTGCCAGCCTGTATGCATGCAGCTCATGAACCGTCAGTCCCTGTGATGCCGTCTTGCGTGGGACTGGAGGAATTCCACAGTTCTGTGCCGATTGGCTTGGGAGATCTATTAGAGCAGGGTTTGTTGCTCAAACAGCCGTTCTTTTCTCATGTGGGGAAAAGGTTGGCCGGATCAAGCCAGTTTGCCATCTGTTCCAGCAGTTAGACCGTGCTGAAATAGATGATTTCCTGAGGTTTCTCCCAGCCGTATTTTCTATTGTCAGTGCTATCTGTGGCTTTCCTCTGGCGCTTAGGCATCAGTGTGTGTCCACAGGTACTGCAGAGTCTGGTGAAATGAGGGGTAGGAGAGAAGTCCATCAGAGTAAGGGGGAACTGTCACCCCCTGGTGAACGTGCCTCTAGTGATTGCATATCCACGGTTAGGGGCAGTGGGTTTTCCATTCATGTGTGATGTGCCCTTCTGTTCTGACAGTTTGGTGCCAGGCTTGGGCTCATTAGGACCCTTCTGAGAGTTGTGCTTGTGTGTAAACTTTGCCTCCGTTGTTCTCCAGCCTTTTGAGACCCGCCTTGATAAGGGATTGGGGTGCCACTGATTACTCCCTCCCTCCACAGACTCCCCAGACATCTCTTTCAACTGTTGAGATTGTAAATAAATATGACCTATTTCATTATGCCAGTTGTCTGGAGTGGCCAGACGTACAGGAAGGAACAACATGTCTCTGTTTATTTTTCTAATTAGTTAACTCATGCTAAAGTTGTGTTCAACTCTTTTCCAGTTCAGAGCCTGGGATGGTGGAGTCTCCATGTCCACATCTGCTTTTTAGCATAGATTGTATAGCTTCATGTTAGCTTCTGGCTTAAGATTTCCTCTGTTAGTAAGAAACTGCTCTTTTCCTTAATGCTTGGTTAATAATCAATGTTTCAAATAGACTGCTCAAATTGTTTCTGAATTGGAGATGTCTGGGAAATTGTTGGTCAATATTTTAATTTTATTGTGGTAGAAAGGAAGTAGTGTGAGCCAACAGCGTGCCCTGGCAGCCCAGAGGGCCAGCCGTGCCCTGGGGCGCATCAAGCGCTGCATCGCAGCCGGGCGAGGGAGGGGATGGTCCCGCTCTGCTCCGCGCTGGGGCGGCCTCGCCTCGAGCGCTGGGTGCAGTGTTGGGTGCCACAGGACATTAAGGATATAAAGCCACTAGATAGTGTCCAGAGAAGGGCCACGGAGTTGGTGAAGGGTTTAGAGGAGAAACCATACAAGGAGCAGCTGAAGCCCCTTGGTCTGTTCAGCCTGGAGCAGAGGAGGCTGAGGGCAGAGCTCATGGCGGGCTGCAGCTTCCTCACAAGGGGAGGAGGAGGAGGGGCAGGCGCTGATCTCTTCTCTCTGGTGACCAACGCCAGGACCCGAGGGAATGGCAGGGAGATGTGCCAGGGGAGGGTTAGGTTGGGTATTAGGGAAAGGCTCTTCCCCCAGAGGGTGGTGGAGCCCTGGCACAGGCTCCCCAGGGAGGCAGTCACGGCACCCAGCCTGGCGATGTTCAAGAAGCACTTGGACATCGCCCTCAGAGCCGTGGTGTGAATTTGGGGCTGTCCTGTGCAGGGACAGGAGCTGGAGTTGATGATCCTTGTGGGTCCCTTCCAGCTCAGGGCATTCTGTGATTCTAATATGACTCAGCTCTTAAATTTTGAACCTCAAATGGTATTTCATAGCACAGCAATACATACACTAGATTTATCAAGCTGCGTACTGCTCTTTGCAGCAGGATTTTTGTGGCATTTCAAGGTAACTTCTATTACAGATTTGGTTTACAAAGAATGATTCTAGCTGTAATGCTTGATACCAAGGTTTACTTAAAAATATATAAAGGGGGCAAGGAGCAGGGGAAGGCTTGGAAATAGATTTCCTGGTTGTTTTAGGGAGTTATCTCAGTCAAGTAACTTACAAGTATAAATATTTTCATTTGGGTTATGATGATACAGTAGTAATGGGAAAGATTTGGCTGTCTGCTGTCAAGATGAAAAAAAAATTAATTTGCTATTAAAGAGGTAATTTGCGGGGAGGAAACACTGAACAACCTTGACAGATTTTCTAGCTATGCAGTGGTAGTGTTAGGGTTAATCACATGTAGTGCCTCTTTGTCAGTACCACCCTGTCTGGGTAGTATTGATTTCTTATCGATTCCTTTTTGGTTGGTAAACAGTGGCTATGTGGCGTTGTACATGGTCTTTTGAAGATAGAAGTAAATTTTTTTTATTAGCTTTAGAACTAAGCTTTAATGTTTCGTTGATGAAACAGGGCTAAAAGCTTAACTAGTAACTCTTCATTGTTTGCCTTGGCAAAATGATGTTAACTGCGAACAACAGTGCGCTAAATTCTGGAACAAAAGCCTGAGGCTTTTCAGAGTCTCTGTTTTAGCATTAAATTTTTGTTGCTGTTTTAAAACGCTTTGATTCTGGATTGCACAAGTCCTAACTTGAAGTTTCTCTCTTTTCCTTTACTTAAAATTGAGATTTTAATTTTGAGGTTGTTTTGTTAGCTAAGATTAGATAAAAGGTTGCTGTTTTGCTGATATAAGAACTTTCTATCTGAACACATACTAGCAAGCAAGTGCACACTCCTTGGTATGAAACCTAAGCCAGTGGTGCGTGGGAAAGAAAAACTAACACATCTGAATGGTTAGGGTGGATATTTTTGTTGTTGTGTTGCTGCTTGTTTTAGAAAAATCTGTTTGGTAGTAAATCTGTGTGACCTGTACTGTTTTTTGCTAACCTCACTGGTGATAGAAGGTAAGGTAGACATCAGAAATATTTTTATTACCAATTTTCCTTTTGATAGTGATTCTTTCCGTATCACTTCATCAGTCTACTCTTGTATTTCTTCTCACGTGTGGAGTTCTGTTTTTATTTAAATTTTTTGTCCCATAGAGATGTCTTATCTTCCATTCCCTTATAATTAGTAACATTTGATCCTCTTAACATTTTGATTCAAAAGTGCCAAGTAATAAAGACCTCCAGGTTCTCCTCTACTGTTGTGTTTCAGTGTATTCTCTCAATGCATTAAAAATTTTACTTTCTCTGTCAGTATAATCTCTAGGTAGGCAATTAATGATATAAGTCAGGGTTAGAAAAGGGTCCTTGAGAAACAGTTGTTGCTCTTCCAGTCCAAAGTGACTTCTAGAAATTTTCTTCCTGTTTTTTGAAGGATGAACTGCGTGATGGGCAGTCTGAGGGCAAGTTATCAATGCTGAATTTTACCCAGTAATGCACGGAGATTCCCAGGGTGACTGAGACGTGACGGCATAAGCCCCATGTGGTACCGTGCAGCTCTGTACAGATCAGCTTGTGTGAAGGTGCTGCGTACGTAGCATTACCTAGCACTGTGCGTGAGCTGTATTGCGTGCAGATGGTGTCTGACTGTACCTGAGCCACTCATCTGTTTCTTCTTGAGGCTGTGGCCACCAGATGTTTCTGCAGAGTCATTGTGCGCTGACCAGAGACCACTGAACTCGGGAGAAAGCTTGCTTGTGATGGAGGTTTTGGATGAAGCCTTGTCTAAGCAAAATTATTTAAAGCTCACAATGAATACTGTAAAAAATTGGTTTAGTGGAATAAGTACAACAGCCCTCCAAAAATTGTCCTCTTTTTATTCAAATCTAGTTGATGTTAATTGGCTCATTTGTAAAGAAAAAAGAGAACATAAACCTAAAAGCTAATTAGTCTTATAACTTCAGTGAGATAGATAACTATCTTTTTTTTTTAGCTGCATAACAGCAGAAACAGTTTTAAGTGGCGTTTCCAGTGCCAAAGAGGAGCTGGAATTAAAGCAAGTAATGACTCAGTCCTCTGTTTAACGTCAGAACTGCACTCCTAGTTCAGCGACATCTCTACAGGTGGTATTTACCTAGCACAAAGGATTTCACATGCCTGTTCCAGTAGAGAATGCTAACTTTGTTTCTGTTTTCTTTTAGGTTATGTTTCACACTATGTGCTGACTGTCTGTACTTACAGAAGATATTTAAAAACAAACAGACTTTTTTTTCAAAGATTTTGATTCCAGTGGAATCTGTGCTTTAGATTTTTGTCCTGTCAATTAACTCCTGAAGCAATGCCTGTACAAGCTCCACAATGGACGGATTTTCTCTCCTGCCCGATTTGCACACAGACTTTTGATGAAACAATCCGGAAGCCTATCAGCTTGGGTTGCGGCCACACTGTCTGCAAGATGTGCCTCAACAAGCTCCACCGTAAGGCATGCCCTTTTGACCAGACCACTATCAATACAGACATTGAACTCCTTCCTGTGAACTCAGCCTTGCTGCAACTAGTGGGTGCTCAGGTATCAGTACTTTTTTTAAAAAAATCTGTTTCTGTGTTTTTTTCCTTCTTACTTTTAGGAGGACAAGTCTTTTTGTAGACTGACTTTGACGAATACAGGTTTGAGGCCTTTGACACGCTGTAGTAGAGGTGCCTGGAACGACAGTTCAAATCTTCATTTTGCCAGTCGCTGACTGTGATTTTGTGTTACATCTAATTTAGTGTAACCGTGGGCTGTCACCAGAACGGGTTGGTTCTGTTCCCTTCTTTCTTCCCTAACTCATATCTAGCTATGCTCTGCCAAAACATGAACTGGCTTGGTGAGCTTATCTGGTGGGAAGCCATTCTTACTTGCTTTACCATACTCGCCCGATGGAATTGCAATCAGTTGTCCCAAAAGCAGGAGGGGAGAGGAGGGGAAGTGGGACAAATCCCGCTGGTAGCATCCTTTATACTTCCTTATGTTTAATTTGAAACTGTGCTCTGGAAGTGTATGTGACATGTTAATCTAAATCCTTATTAGGTGAATGGGGGAGCCTACCCAAGAGTCCCCTTTCTGCTGGAATGGGTACTCATGAGGTCAGCTGAGCCAGTGATCTGATGGGGATGAGTACTCCAGTGGCACTGATGCTGATGGCAGCCTGAGGAAAGGGGCAGGGATGTGTGGAAAGCAGGATCACCCTGTTCAGTTGCGGCACAGACTTAAATTGGCATAAGCTTATCATGGTTAGGTCGTGGGTAGTTTCCTGTGACCCATACCTCCCAAGGCTGGACAGGATTGTGGACTTGGGGAGAGGAGGGACAATCATGTCTAACTTACGGGTGAGGAACAGAAGTGTAGATTGGATGCAGTTATCATAGAAAGGTTATTGTTTTCCTTTGTTCTGCTTCCGTGTCTGGGCTCAGTGAAGTTGGAGGCAGCAGAAAATTCAATAAGATCTATAGTTTGGGGAAAAGGGAAGAGCTATGTTTTGGAGGAAGTTTAAAAGATGTGGAAGAAATAAATATGCTCTTATAATGTACTGGGACATAAGGATTCAAATGTGCTGTTGCTGCTTCTTTTTTCGTTTTGGTTTATCAAGTAATACAGCTAATTTGCTGTTGTTCTTTTGCGGTGTATGGCATAGAAGTTATATCAGAAGTTTTAAAATAGAGTTGTGTTTCTGGCTGTGTTAAGTGACTCATCCTGCTTGCAGGAAAGGGCAACGAGACTGCATGCTTCCATTTCTGTGACATATGTATGCCCCCATCTTTTGAAGAGTTTCCAAGCAGTGTGAAATCTGTGGGTGATGCCATAAATAAATATTGTGATTCTCTTTCTCCCTTATATCTTCTTCCTTCCTCTCTGGAGTTTCTAGAATAGTTCAGCTGTATCCAAATGTCCACGTTTATGATAAAAGTCTTTTTCTTCCTGCATTTTTTCTGGTGGTTTTGTGTGCATTTGTTAAGCTTTGTGAGAAGCTGCATGGTACCTTTACCTTGATCTTTGAATTAAAATGTCCATAAAAAGATCCTCTGGAATGAGATGGAAAATCACCCTGCCCCTGTTACAGGTAACTGAGAATCTTCTGGTTTTGCTAGCTAGCCAACCAGAGTTTCCTCATCTGTATGTGCATGAGGTATGAAGGAGTAGTGGTTTTGTGATATTATTGTATTTGTCTTGAGAGTGCTCTGAACTCTAGCTTCAGACTTTGAACTAATGACATAATTTTTGTGCTCCTTTTTATATCTTAAATTTTTATGTGATCAAGATTCATAGGTCCTTGTTTCATGGGGACCATAAAGCTGCAAATGCCACCAAAAGAGACACTATTCCCTTCCCCCTCATTTGCCACCTGTGCCTGTATGTATGCTGCTCACTGCATTCTGATACTAGACAATAATAGGGGATCTTAGCTGGGTTTTTATTGCTGACAAACTTTCCCCTTAAGAGAAATTTGTACCACCCCACCCCCTAGCTCCTAACTTCTGTGAGCATGGGAATGAGATCAGCATTCAGTATAACTTGCCCTCCTTTCTCTTCTTTCCCTTTCCCTTCCTGGCACCTGTTGTAGTGCTCACCAGACTATGGAGTACTAGAAAGTAAGTACTCTACTTTGTGGTGAAAGACAGGGAAACAGTTGCTATTTTCCACTAGTCTCTCTAAGGCCATTTTTAAATCTTTTTACAGAAAAAGACTTGGTTAAGGGAAAAAAAAAAATTAGAGAAACTACAGTAATTTTGAACTCTGACCTGTTAAAGAAGGTGGGCTCCCTTTGGTACGTGTCAACAAAAATGACCTGTGAGCAGCAAGCCAGCTTACAGAGCATGAGTAGTGTCAACAGCTTTAATGAAACAAAGCCCATTTTCTTGTTCCACTTCTTGGTTTAGTTTCAGGAGGGTGTATGTGTCATTAACATCCTCTAATCTCCAACAAACCCTTGTATACCTTAACCTGAGTCCATGGAGATGTGTAATACTTTATTTTTAAATGAAAATTTTTTTAAAAAAAGTTTCATTTTAGAAAGACATAGAGTGCAACACAATTAAAGCTTTTATCTGGGAGGGGGAAAGAACAGTTTGTTCCTCTCCCTTTGGAGAGGCTTCTGAGAAGTTCACACATTTATAAGTGTTAAGCGCTTTTTTGCTGGAGGCAGAGGAGGAGACCAGGCAGTTTGAAGAAACAAATCTATTCTGCTGTGACTGGCAGCAAGG
>VZTV01035958.1:316-14946 GCA_013400875.1 Anhinga rufa
AGTCAAGAGGAGAGGTGTGGAGGAACTGAAGTCCCACAAGTAACAGACAGACAGAAGAGTTGCAGAAAGACTTGGATAAAGAGGAGAACCCCCTGGAGCAACAGCAGCTACAGGAGAAGAGTTGGAGGGCTGGTAAAGCGCAGAAGATTTACGCGTCTGTGAGGTGTAGAGGCTATATTGCTTTTCCTTTTCCAGCCCAGAAAAAGCCAGAACACAGATCTGTTCATTTACTATTGTAAGAACTGAGGGCACGGGCTATACCCAAGCTCTCCAAATTGCTAAGGACATTTCTGATTATCCAGCCTGAAATCACTTAAAAAGCCCGATTTTCAGAGGATGAATTTTCTGCATCTTCAGGCCCCTCTAATGTCTCTCTGTGTGCAAAAAGCTGAGGCGTCCAAACCAGCTGATATACTCTTGGCCAGTTGTCTTTCCTGTTGCTTGTGACAAATGGCAGGAAATCCAGCAGCTGAGGAGAACAGAGACCTTAGAGCCCCATGGAGATAAGGAAGGTGTCCCCAGGAAGTAGGGAGGCAACTGGGCAAAGGTGCAGCTCTAAACCAGCCGAGCGAGCTGGTCTCAGAGAAGGGAGGGAGGTGACGAAATTAGGGAGCAGGGAGAGGTATTTGAAGATGTGGGAGGAAGGTGGGTGCTTTCCTGCAGTGCGATCTGAAAAGGACAGTGAATAGCATGAAGAAAAATTGAGACAGCTTTTGGAAAATAGGAAGCTAGTGAGCTTTGTTCACTATTTTAGTGGAAAATATGCATATCTATATGCTTTGTTAGTATGTCCTCTCACCTTTTTCAGAAACACCAGGCTGGATGTCCTTTTTTCTTCCTCTGTTCGGAATGAAAGCCATTAACGAAGAGAAACCCACTGCAGAAGAGCATGGCGAAGCTGAACCTGGTGCCTGCATGACTGCCTGGGCACCTCTTGGCGTGTGCCCTTTGCTCCCCAGTTTTTTGAATGTTTCCAAACTGGCTGCCTTTTTATACAGTCTGAAAACCTATATTTATAGCTACTCACAGAGAAGTTGGTTACTTCTTAGACTACATAATAAATTGCCTTAGTTAATAACTTTTTACACAAGAATTATAGCCTCCAATTTAATAGAGTTATAAAAGCATAACTTGACCTGTTGATTTCATTGCAAAGCAGAGAGATTTGGAAAGAATTAATAATTGATAAGACTTTTTGGATTGTAATAAACAAGGGGGTTTTTAATCAACTTATTATGCTTGGCAGATTAAAAAAAAGTGTTCTTCAGATGTATATTTCTGAGTATGCATGGACTGCAAAACAGTAATGGAAAAAAAACATTAAAAAGAGTGATAGACTAGACAGAGACAGTGAAGAATATACTTNGAGTGATAGACTAGACAGAGACAGTGAAACATATACTTGTAGGGTAATGATAACCATAGTATTACATTTTGTAGTATGATGAACATCCTAAAATGAGAAGTTATAACAAAATCAATGCTCACTGCTCAGTATGCAAGTGTTTAATATGGAGAAGTAAAACTTGTGAATATCCTAATCAGTTCTTAGCAATATCCAGGTGACTATAATAAATTACACAAAGCCATTCATGCAGGAAATTACTCAGAGATTGTTACGGATCTCAGTTCTGCAGAATGTCTCTTGTATTAACAAGTAACTACACAGAGGTATCACTAATAAAAGGCACTGGACTGTGAGTTTTGGAAGCAAGAGTTTGCTAGCCATAACACAAGTACAAAACAGCTACTAATAATGAAACCCATCCCATTTTTCCTCTGAATACACCTCAGCTGTCATGTAGAGAGACTACATAAAATAAGCAAGTAATTCTGCTTCCAGTCCTGGCTTCTTTGTGGTGATCCAGAGTGCTGCTGATTTATTTTATCTGTGTCTGTGCATGTGTGTAATAATGAAGGGTTGGAAGCTAAGCCTTGGTTAGCTAGCATAGCTCAAGCCCACAAAAGGTCTGCTTTAGTTTATCCATGTAACAGCGGTATCATTAATTTTACTACATTGAACTTTGTGAAGGTAAGAAGTGCTCTGTGGCAGGTTTTGATGAAATGGTAGGTGATCTGTGCTTTCTCACCAGTGGCATTTCCTAGTTTGTAACCAGATGTGATGCTCCACGAACAAGCAGGAATCTGGAAGCTCACTGTCCCCTTGCACAGCATCTCACTTTGGACTAGATACTTCCATGCTCACCCCCAGTTTCTCTTTAGAGCTTGGAGGCCAAGGATGGCCTGCAGTGTGGTGGCCTTTCTGGCATGATGACCACACTGAGGCAGGAGACATCGTTGGGAAATTCTGCAGGAGAATGAAGATCAAGCAAGCGCAGGTCATGCAATGGACAAACCTACGTATGAGCTAGGTGGATCTGCACAACTTCAGTTTTACAGCAGAACAAAACCTGCAGGGATAAAGCCATGATACTGGGGCAGAACTATTTTTATGGTAGGAGTAATACCAACTATTGACAGTCTATAGTAACCTGGGAGGATTATCTACCACCTTCACTTCTACTAATTTATTTTTTCATGTAGTTTTAGTTCAATTTTTACAACTTCCCTGATGTGAGTTACAGCCACAGCTAGTTAAAGAAAAGGAAGAGAATATCCATGACAGTGTTGGGATTTCCTGACATTACTCCCAGGCCTGTCTGTTTGGACAAAATTTGAAATTTAAAAGTTAATTGTTCAGAATATTCTGAAATAACTTCATGTTCTGTTACCTAAGAACCTTGCTCACAGCCTTCCTAGGTCAGACTTTTTCCTCAAAGGCTTGCTTTATTTGCTGTCATATTCACAAGGCTAGCACCAGCACAACTCTCTGTGTATCAACACTGATCTCTTCCTCTCTCAGGCCAATTATTCAAATCATTAACTGTTAGTACTTAATGAAATTTCTTGCTTCCAACCACATTAGAAGTCAATATAATTTGTCAGCCAGGTCAATGTTCAATGCATTTTCTAATTAACAAAGCTCATGCCAATAATATCTTTGGTGGAATTCTGCTTAACAGAAATACTGAATATATATTCACTGCAGAGGTAAACACTGACCAACACATTTCTTTTCCCACTGAGAGGGAAGAAATTCTGACACTTCCAACATAATCAAACTTTGAAGACCTCCACATAAAAAAGTTTGCATTCAGGATTGCTACAGAAAGCAAGGACTGACCAAATGACATCTGAGAAATGGCAGAAATTGAATATTGAATTATGTAGCAGAAAGAGAGAAAGCACACATTTCTACCCTCCTGAGTTGAATGTAATGTCTATTAGCATAATGCTTAACTGAGACAATTAACCTTGTCCTTGCAGCTATACCTTTTCACAAAAGTGCTTTCATGTCTGCTGGGTTGGGGATGTCAATAACACTATACTCATGAGTGGGCTTAAAAGTGCTCATAAAGCATAGGGTGCTCTGCAGTTCATCTGCTTCCTGACTGCAGAGCTCGTTTGGTTTTTTTTACACAGCTTTGACAGCGCCGACAAACTAGCAGTAGGTATAGTTGTGCCAAATATTGAAAAGCTTATTAAGTTGATGATGCGTGAGCACTTGGGAGCCCATACTCTATGTGAGAGCAGCCATTGGCCATGCGTGGAGTCAGCCGTGCTGGCTGTACGGACAGCCTTGTGGTTGCCCTCCTCAAGCAATGTAAGCATACGGTGTTGGACTTTCAAGTGTCAGTTGAGCATTAAGCAGTTGGTGTTTTAAATGAGGCTGATTTTATGAATCTTGCTTGTAGAGTAAGCCCCACTAAGAATCAAACACCCAAATGTATTAGACTTTCATCCCCAAAAGATACCAGCTGAGGACCCATCTCAAGTGAGTCTCATCTGATGCCTACTGAACACCTCCATTCACTCTAAAGCGCATTAGATCAGCTTGTAAATATACATAAAAGAGCTGAGAAATCCGTATTTAGTAAACAGGAAAGAAATTAAAAATAAGCATCTGCATCCAGAAATCAGGACCCACACAAGAGAACACTGGCTACAAGCATCCTTACTCCATCAGTCTCAAGCCAGATCCAAACACTGTGAGTGTTGTATTATTTTAACATCTACAGCTCTCTTACATACATTTATTATAAATACCACCAGTTATTCATAAATGATATATTTTTGTCATTTCCTCCTGGGAAATTTGCTTAAAACAATGTATTCTTTCAACCTTAAAACATTGTCTTGTTCTTTAGTCTGATGTATTACCTTGTAATTGCAGACACACATGACCTTTACTGCTATAATTTCCTTTAATTCCTGTTATTGTTATTATTTATGCAGTTCCCAACAGCGTGCAAAACATTTGTTAATATTCTGTGCTTTGAAGTACTATAAAACAGGTTACCCATATGAATTTATTACTTAAGCTTCCTATTTCATCCTATCATTATGAAATCTAGTATTTTTATAATACAATTCCCTGAATTACAGATTCATTGGGGATTATGTGGCTGTAAAGCAGTTTCCAGATAGAATGGCTTTTTTAGGTAATAACTCTTAAAACTCCAGAACTACTGTGATGAGAACTTAAAGGTACCAACCCATCCACGACATGTATGTGTTGCCATTTTGGTCAGGACTGTAAAGCTGTGGCTGATTCCCAATGGCCAGCAGACCTTCCTGGCAGCAGGGCTCAGAGACAGAAGAGGCCCAATGGGGAGGTTTGTTGTAGTTTGCTGTGGAAGAGCAAGCAGATGGCCCCACCAGTCCTTCTCACCTAACTCCTCTAGATATGTCAGATTAGTTTTTCAAAGATACAGCCCAAATACTGATTTATAGGAGTGTCAAAATCATACTTGTAGGTTCCTCTATTTTTTTCTTCTTTGGATCAAAGTATTTCTTGCATTCCAACTTTAGTTAATGGCTTCACTGGAGACTGTTAATAAGAGAACCTCTGCAATCATTTAAATAGAAGTTTGAGTCCTTTCCTGAGCCAAATACTACTTATTACCCACATTGGATATAGGAAGTACACAGGACACAGTGCTTGAGCCTTCGAGCTTATTAGAAGGGAAATGTTTGAGGTCTCTTGGGGCAGCTCCACACTCTTTCATGCAACCTGGACAGCCCAGATGAAGAACAGGCATGAACCTTTGTGCCTAATAGACATCCTGAGCTGACTTCTTAACACAGTATGGAGACTTCAAGCCCAGCCTATGAGTGTTTTCAGCCACCACGTTGTACAGATAAATGTGTGGCTCAGGAAACAGCTTCCACCGGAAACTGCTCTTTACATCACTGTCCACACAGCTCAAGAAGCTCTGTAAGACAGTGGTGATGTTCAAATTCGGATCAGACCAAACTAGGAAGGCTGAAGAACACCATTCACTTGTAAACTGAAAATGTGATTCAGGTCGGGTGCTTTCTTATTGCACAGAGTCTGTATTTTCATTAGTGAGTAGTACCATGAAGTAGGAGATGATCACCACAGCAAGGTCTGAAGGTCTGATGTACTCACTCTACGTACTCCACTATGTGTTTTGGACTGGTCTGGTCCAATGGACTGGACACCCATTAGTGGTAGGAATGCATCTTCTGATTTAGTTTCTTCAAAAAAGGATTTGACTGTGAACTCCAAGACCACTCCACTCCACAATACAAACTTAAAAGTGGTGAGGGGGGATAAGTCTGAGTCACTCCAGAAGCTCCCTTCTGAACTGAACTAAAATGATAATATTGACCTGCCTATAGAAAAATGAGCAGCAACTATAGAAAGTTTGCCTTTTGCTGGTGCAGATTCTTCCGCTGTTACTAATTTTCTGGACTATTTACTCTACATCAAACTCTCTGAAATGGGAAATGTTGATACATTACAATCTGAGTCAGGGAGAATTGGTTTAACAAAAGGTCAGCCTCAAAGGGTAACTGTCAGCTTTCAGTGAGTGATACCATTAGTGGCCTTTTTCATAGTGGCTGAATGGCATGAGTGGTGCTGCAGATTTGTGATTTTAACAGGACAATCTATCTCCAGCTATAGTGATTTTTTTTTTTCTTTTAAAATCCTCTTAAGTACTCCCCCACACCACCACCCCCCCATGTTCACTTTCTCCCTGACCTTGAAGAAATCAGCACTGACTGTATCTTTATTCTCTCCTTTTAAGAAAGTGGTAATAATACTTATCTAACAACAGCCTTAGCTTTCTGCTAAAAGCCTTGACAAGCAGATATCATAGGGATATGCATATTAAAGAAGAATCACAATGTAATATAAAAGCTACACTTCCACTATTGACACAGAAGAGTAAGTACCAAAAGTGCTGAAACACTTGCTATATAGCAAAGAATAATCAAAGAAGAAATTGCTGTTCAGAAGAGCTTCATAGATTGATTAGGATGGAGGACTTTCAGATCGCAGTATATTTCATTGACAGAACCAGACAATAAAGTTCCTGCAAGTTAAATCCCCAAATTTTGTGTTTGAAGATGTTTTCAGAAATTTTCACTGAACTAGTACAAAAAAAAAAAAAGAAAAAGAAAAATGCACAATACTGCATCTTAATATTTACCTGATTTAAAAAAAATATTCCCAATCTCATTGCAGCCCCATGACATTCAGTATGACATTGAACCTCCTAGTGGGAAGTACAACTCTGCATTGTTCAGCTCTGATTAAAATTAAGAATCTTGTACTCCAACTATACAGTGATGAGAATTGCCATATTTGCTCTCCTTGACAAATATCCTGGTCCTGTACAGTGCACAACAAACCAACACGTATTGCCTGTCTACCAGCAGACAAGAAACCTTCCTTTACTGATAATTAAAGTAAAAAATGTGGGTGTTGCCCTTCCCATGTTAAAAAAGTTGGAGCTATTTCTGTTAACAGCACTCCCCCAGTATCAAATCTTTTGGAAAAAGGGTACTTTCCATTTGGGTGGTTATTCAGTAGGGAGCAGCACAGACAGTTTACCATTCTTTTTCCCTTGATCATGAAAATGTTCCTGAGGAATACACTTCAAATAGTTTTGGGGTTTTTTTGTCATGACAAGTCCCCACAGAAAACACAGCCTGATGATGCTTGTGATAGTGTGGCTTAACTGGAATTTCCAGTGCAGAAGGCATAAAGATGCTCGAGAATAAAGATTGCCGTGCAAATAGCCACAAGCTAAGGATCTCACCACAGAATCACAGAATGGTAGGGGTTGGAAGGGACCTCGAGAGATCCTCTCGTCCAGCCCCCCTGCGTGAGCAGCACCCCCAGAGCAGGGGCACAGGACCGCGTCCAGGCGGGGTGGGAATGGCTCCAGGGAAGGAGACTCCACAGCCTCTCTGGGCAGCCTGGGCCGCTGCTCTGGCACCCGCACAGCAAAGGGGTTTTGCCTCAGATTTCAGTGGAACTTCCCGTGTTCCAGCTTGTGCCCGGTGCCCCTTGTCCTGTCGTCGGGCACCGCTGAGAAGAGCCCAGTCCCACCCTCCTGACACCCGCCCTTCAGACACTGATAAGCACTGAGGAGATCCCCCTCAGCCTTCTCTTCTCCAGGCTGAACAAGCCCAGGTCTCTCAGCCTTTCCTCCCCAGGGAGATGCTCCATCCCCTGAGCATCCTTGTGGCTCTGCGCTGGCCTTGCTCCAGCAGCTCCCTGTCCTTCTGGCACTGGGGGCCCAGCACTGGACACAGCACCCCAGCTGCGGCCTCCCCAGGGCAGAGCAGAGGGGCAGGATGGCCTCCCTCGCCCTGCTGCCCACACTCCTGTCCATGCAGCCCAGGACACCGCTGCCCTTCTTGGCCCCGAGGGCCCAGCGCTGGCTCAGGGGCACTGGCTGCCCACCAGCACTGCCAGGGCCTTCTCAGCAGAGCCGCTTCCCAGCAGGGCAGCCCCAGCCTGTGCTGGTGCCGGGGGCTGTTCCTCCCCAGGGGCAGCACCTTGCCCTTGCTCCTGTTGGATCCCATGAGGCTCCCCTCGGCCCAGCTCTCCAGCCTGCCCAGGGCTCGCTGGATGGCAGCACAGCCTTCTGGTGTATCAGCCACTCATCCCAGCTCGGTGCCATCGGCGAACTTGCTGAGGCTACACTCCATCCCTTCATCCAGGTCATTGATGAATATGTTGAACAGGACTGGACCCAGTACAGACCCCTGGGGGACTCCACTACTCACCGGCCTCCAGCCCGACTCTGCCCCATTGATGACAACTCTCTGGGTCCTGTTGTTGAGCCAGTTCTCTATCCACCTCACTGTCCTCTCATCCACTCATCCCACGCTTCCTTAGTTTGTCAATGAGGATGTTATGGGAGACAGTGTCGAATGCTTTGCTGAAGTCAAGGTAAACAACATCCACTGCTCTCCCTTCATCCACCCAGCCAGTCATGCCATCATAGAAGGCTATCAGGATCTGGGTTCACCTGTGGACTAAGCACGGACTATCTGTGGCAGCTTGTCAAACACCACAATCTGGCCACATCAGTAAAGACACAACCATGTCACATTCCAAATAACACAGTGAAGGACAGGCTGACTGATGCCCAAATTATATATATTAAAGAGAAAGAACAAGGCGGAATGGCTTTTCTCATCACATAGGAATATCCACATATGGTAACTAATTGATCACCGTAGATGTCTGACAACCTAAGGTGACATTTCTAAAACAGATAGAGCACTCTAAAGGACAAATCTGATCACCACATTTTCAGACAAAAATGAACAAAACAAAAAGCAAACCACCATATACCACAAAATTGTTTGGTGTGATATGAGCCCTGGCACCTACTGCATGCCGTGTATTCACATCACTGACTCATGCCGTATCACAAGGAACCAATCCTGAGATGCTCCATCTTGGAAACTTGCTCAGAGACACTTCTCCATTGTTTTCAGTAAAGCCAAGATCAGAACTTTGGTCAGATTTTGATACATTGAATGAAAACCTAAATAATCATGTCATCACTTCTTAGAGATCAGACCACAACTGTTTCTTTGATTTTAGGGTATCAAGTCTGCATCTGGATTCTTAAGCTCCCTTTGTTACATATCAAACAACCCCTATTCATCAGCCCCATTTTACAGCAGCCAGGAGAAACCTGGATCTAGCTCTAAGAAAGACACACTGTTCTTTTCACAATTGGGACTAACATATTCAATGCAATAGATTTCTTCTCCCAACACCCTGCAACATTATGCCTCAGTCTGTTGGCTAACCAGTCCTTACTGATTTACAAAAGACAAGACAACTGTCATTTGTCTACAATTTCCAGTTTGTTTTTGCCTTTTTTTCCTTTCCTCCAGGGTAATTTAGATTCTCAAAAGTCTTAATCTCATGAATGGCTTGAACTAGGTGCCACAAAAGTTCCTCTCCATGGTTGGCTTTGAGACAGAGACAAAGCATGCTTTAGATTATAAGGACACCAAAGTATCCTTTAGCTAGAAAATAGTTATCTTCCTTGTTAATCATAGCATAGGATAAACATAAGGGCAGAGGGTAGAAAAAGGAGGTGGAATTCAAAATAATTTTTAGGTTACTGAATGCAGTTCCCATCCATGCATAATGAAAGAACATGGGAGTTACCCGAGTGCAGTGAAAAGAAATAAATTAGGCATAGACAAAACAAAATTAAACGCATGGGGTGCGGGGAGGGAGGGGAAGAAGAAGAAAAGGACAAAAGGGAGATGTTGAGGTTGGGGAATGAGAGAAAAGTAAGTTACGTGGACAAAGGCATGCTTAGTAGAGTGCAGAGAGGAAAAGGGAGGGCATCTTAAAAAAAAAAATCTCATTAAAGAAGGAAGAGGAAATACTTGAAAGGAAAAATAGCTGCTAAAGAGATGAAAAAAATCACAAGAGAAATCATATGTACTTGAAAGATTGTGAAAAGAGATGATGAAATAACAGAATGTACATAAGACCAAAAATAGCCTGAGGGAGAAATTAGAATGAAAAAGACAATTGGAAAGTAAAACAACGGGAAGTGTTCAAGCAGAGAAAAAAGATCAAAAACATGGACAGGGAGAACAGAGTGTTTTGTACTATATTTTATGAAAGGATGGAGCATACTTACCGCTTTCAAGGTTTACCACTTCCTTAGTCTAAAAAGATTTAAACTAAACTCAAAACAAGCAGTTTCCTGGAGCCTGATCATGGGCTCCTGGTTTACAAGGATGTAATTCCTCCTATTTGTTTTTCTGTTTTCAGATGTTGCCACTTTCCATTACCTTAAAACCAGCTCACAGTCTCAAAGCAGCTGACTTCCTAACACCAGCTCCTGTTCACAGCATCTGCCTTTGTGGGCAACAGTGAAGACAAAATATGGCCGAAATAGTGGTGTTAGCAAAGCGTCCATTGCTTGCCTGACGCCCAGCACCACTGGCTGCAAATTTCACTTTACTACCTTCAATTAGGTTTCTGCCCTTTAAGCACTAAAGTGTATGCACAATTTTATTTTCAAATTAACGTGTGGAGTCATTGTAATTAAGCAATAAATAAAATTAAGACCCCACCCCCCACCCCTCAAGTTTCAGCCTTCACTGGTGCTAATAAGAATCAGCTGTAGCTGCAGTGGTGTTATTCCAATATCAGATAGTAATTGAAAGCAAAAGTCACATGCAATTTGTTCTTGACTACCACACACAGTGCCAAGGACATATGACAATAATTTGCCTTCAGGTTTAAAAAGGTACTTTGTTTTTAAAGAAATATCTTTGCTTATTTCAAATATTATTTTTCACTATTTATTTCTATTCTTCAAGAAAATGAAGACAGCAGTCTCTTCTTTCACAGAGCATCAGTGTGCAGAGCTATTAAACCTGAGGTGATCAAACAGTAGAAGAGTCATAGAAATACCAAGACAGGGAAGAAGCTGTGTTTTAATTAGCAATCACTGGTCATTATCAGTTTAACAATTGTATTTCCCAAAAGAAAGAAGATTTTCAGCATTTCTTGAATTTAAACATGTTGAAGTCTGATGGAAGACAAAATTGACACAAGCAGATATAGGAGTGCTCTGCTGAGGGATTTTATAATCTGGTGTACATAGATTCAGGACTGTAAATATAATTATTTCTAACACATTTACTTGTTAAAATTGATAGCAAAAGAATGCATGAGTTACTTTATAGCCGCAACATGCAATGGATCCAATAAGTGATATAAACCAGAGCCATATTTTATGTTCAAGCTTGCATAACATCCTGTCTCAAAGAAGTTGCCATCTTCACAGTCCTCAGGCACACCCACACACCTCTGCAAGGAGATATTTTGGACTACTAGATAAATGGAATCATTAGCAACACACGCAAAAATAACCCACAGATGGTTGTAGGCTCATTATGAATAGGGTTTCTGGTTTTTGTTTGTTTTGTTTGTTTTACTTAGCTTAAGTCCATCAAAGCCAAGAAACTGATGGATGTGTCTAAAGCATTGTTCATAGGAGATATGATTTACTTGATTCTTTATCAGGAAAAAAATAAATAAAAAAGGAGCAGTGATAATAGGGTTTATTGACAGAATTAAAGCTTTTAGTCTCTCCTGAATCTCCTGCAGGCATCCATTTTTTTTTAAAAAAAATCGTCTTTTAAGATGTGTGATTAGGGCTTTGGTTTATTTATTCTCTAGGTATCACAGATTTTCATGTGATGGCTCATTTACTCTAGGAGAATCCTCTTCTGGACTTCAGAGATTCCAGCCTAATGTTCACTGCGCAGGGTGGGGGACACAGGAAGGAGCTCAATGATAAAGAGTTTTTAGCAGTGCACGGTTCTGTAATCTTAACTACTTCTACAATTTAAAATGGATAAGAAGCAGCGTTTCCTCTGTGCTATAGCCCCACTCTTCCAGGGAGACAGAACGGATTAGTAAATATCCCCTCCCTGACTTTTAGGCATCAGTGGCCCGTGGAAATATTGGGGGTGGGAGTACAAGGGTTGCCTTTGCTTCACTCTAAGGTAGCCCCATGAGAAGGATGCCATCACAGACATTTTTTAAAGTCCATGTAAAACTACTTTCTCTGATTTAGCTACCCGTGTCTTACTAGCCTGCAGTCTTCATTGCCCTCCTCTGCTTCAAACAGCCACAGTTCCCCAATTTACATGCAACACAGCAAAGTTTAATCATATCCTGTCCCTGCTGTCCCCTAGTTATTTGGCTCTGGAAAACTATAAACTCGCTCTAAGTAACTGATATTTTAATTGCATTTGGAATATTTCCCTTCCAATGTGCCCTGACTGTGGCAGTGAAGCCATTCCAATGGCTCATTAATGCATTTACATACCCCTTGCAGTAAAAATATGCTTTTCAGAAAAGGCACGTTCATGTTGGATTACTGGGAATCACTGACAAAGAGCTTTTCCCTTTTTGAACAGCACCGAACAAGCCAAATTCAGTGTTTCATATACAGCGCTCATAATCACCTTGGAGATTTTCAGAGTATTGTTTCTCATCAGAATATGTATTTCGATGGTTCATTTTCTCCGAGATATAGCTTTTGTTAATGATGATGGGCTTTCACTTTAAACAAAGTGAGAGTTTCACTTTTTAGGTACCAAGGCAATTCATTACAACCTGCCTGTCACAGAAAGCAAATGCTGAGGCTGCGCATGGATGAAGTCCAACGGCACACACCTATCTACAACAAAAAGGAAAACGCTTGAGACAAAAAGCCCCATCTCATTGTATCAGCCTGTGTTTGTTTGAACAACCATTCACATATCACTACCTGGGGCTCTTGTGCTATCATTTTGTAACCCTCTGACAAGGACCATTTGGATTTTTAATGTCTTCCCTATGGAAAGTAATTAAGGCAGATGAAAAACTTTGTGCTGCAACGGTTTGGGGCTTTTCTTTTGCTACTGATTATTTTGATTGAAAAGGAAACCTTTGTTGCAGCTCTTGGTACAGTTGGTTGTTTTATAGCTTTTCCTCTAGAGCTGCTCTGAACATTCATATTGGACTAAGTCCCATAGCTGTCGATTGCCATTATACTGCAGGAGAAGCGCTTCAGCAGTGAAGGAAAGCTACCCTGACATTCCCTTCTTTTTGTCTTGCCTGCTTATATCTCCTACCACAGCTCATGGCTATCTTAGGCAACGTTATTGGAAAAGTTAATATAAGGAACCTTTTGGCCTGTTGGAGAGGTCAAAAAAAAGAACAGATTTTCTTTTTTTTTTTTTTTAAATACTTCATTGCCCTTTTCATTCACCTGGTTGTCCTTAAGATATTGATATCTGAATATTAAGTTTTCTAATCAGGGCCTTTCTGTACAGCTATGAGGCTGTTTCCATCCAGTAGCCAATTAGATTTAGTTGTTTTGTCGGACAAAAAATAACACGCTTTCCAGAAGGTACTGGAAGGAAACAACAGATGATCTTCCATGACTGCTCTTGACAACAGTATATATTTCATTATTGTTTGTCATCTCTTGTCTTCAGTACATAAGCAGACAAATATTTTCCCAGGGGTCCATCTATGTCAACATGTGGTGCTGTACTGACAAGTTCATATTAGTAGTTGACATGAATTACCATAAAACTTGGCATCTTTCCTCTTCATCACTGAAAATGAAATTTAATTGAGGAAAGCAACAGCAGGTGGAATTAAAGCTTGCCCATTTAGGGCTCTAGTGATAAATACCAGAGGTTTAGACTATTAATACTGAGTTTAGAGGCGAGCTGGTGTGGAAGAAGAAAAGATCGGAACAGCAATTGGAGAACTTGGATAACAGAAGACTCCGGTGTTTTAACTATAGAGATGGGTATGAGACAACAGCAGTCAAAGTGCTTGGCTGAAAGCTAAAGAAGAGTTTTTGGCATGGTGGAAAAGGATGGAAGAAAGATTTGACATGAAAATGGAAAAGAATAAGGAAGGGTAAAACAGTTTAGGCAAAAATAGCTGGTGAAAAACATTGACCAAGACTTGGCTGACAACAGAAAGGATACGAATCATTTGGGTACAAACCATTCATTTTTATTTCAAGAGGGGAAGGATTCTATATCCTGAAAGCAGGAGGCAAAGTACATGGAAATCTGTGCTCATTTCCCTCTTCTGCCATGAGCTTTTTATGTGCCCTTGAGCCAGCCACTTGTGCCAACATTTTCAAATGCAATCATCCTAATTGGACCATGACTTTTAGATGGTCTACTGAGCATCCGCAACTTCTACAACAATAGACCCTTGTAGTGAGGAAAAGAAAACTCATTAAACCCAGAAAACCACTGAAGAAATCTACTTTTCTGAGCTATCTGTTAAGTAAGGTTAGAGGTAGAGCTGTAAACAAACTCTGTGTCTTTCTTTTTTAGCTTTGTTTTAGTTTGTGTGGATGTTAAAACCCTGAAGTTTTCCTGAACTTATGAATGTGAATTGAACAGTAAAACTTCAAAAGAAGTTCAAATAGGATTACCCAGGCTAAATCTCATTCTTTAATACTCAGCTCTTTCTTGATACATGTAGAACACTGCCTGTTGATAATGGCTGGGCAGATGGTACGCAAACCCTTAGTCTCCAAAAAATCATGTTAGCACAGCTTCATTTAATAGGCTAGAAGTGTTTGGTCTGCATTTTCATACCCTAAAACGTAATCTCTTTAGCATGGTGAGAAAAACAATATTTTCCCCTCTGCATTCAGAGTAACTTTCTATGCCAACAGTGCCCAAAAGTTTTCAATAAGTCATGAAGAGCTGGGTTTAATGAGTTT
>VZTV01035960.1:0-19126 GCA_013400875.1 Anhinga rufa
GGGGCTAAACCACGACAAGGGCTGTGGGACTCAGTAGGGCATGCTGGGGAAAAAGCATTTTGGGATTGCATGAGACATATTATGGGATGTTTAGGGGAGGGACCAGAGGTGGGGAGGCAGGGATCAAGGTGGACTGGGGAGGAACAAGCATGGAAAAACAGAGGGATAAGGGGTGAAAAGGGAACAGTTGCACATAAACAGGTTGCTCATCGGTACACTTGTCTGGTTATGCCTGGTCACTGCAGTCTCTCCTTTCTTCTTATTAAACTCTGCTCCCGACTGTTTTCCTTGGTGAGGGGCTTTCCATCCTCTGTGCACATGTACAGATGGAGGTCTGAGTGCCAGCCGCTAGCGAGGGGCCCCTGCATCAAAAGGGGCCGTGAGTCTGAGGAGCAGCAACTGGGGAGACTGGAGACCATGCCTGTTGTGTGGGTGTCAGTGTGTGTACTTGCTTGTGAATATTACCCCGGACTATCCACAGGTAGGATAAGGGGCTTGCCAACCAGCTATTGGAGTGGCAATAAGCAACCAGGGGGTCTGAGAGTCGGCTACTGGAGGGGCTGTGACAGCTGGGGTCAGCTGCTGGAAGGCCAGTGGAGAGACCAGTTCGTGTACATCTGTGCATAAGGTGACGAGGAGGCCAGGGATCCAGGGGCCACGTACTGGAGACACTCAACACCTCAGCCCAGTTATGGGGGGGATCCACAGGGCGTGTGTGCGTCTGCGTAAGTGTGCGAGGAGGTCTGCAGGACTCAGGAGCTCCTATGTCCAAGTGCCAGCAGTGGGGGAGATCAAAGATGGGGGGGAGCTACTGGATAGACTGTCTGAAAGCACGTCAGCTACTGGAGGGACACATATAGCATATATGTATGTGTATGTTCATGTTTACGTGTATGTGTATGCTATGTGTATGTATACATACATGCACATATATTTTCCACTAAGGGGCTTTCATCTTGGTCAGTGAGGGAAAGTAACAGGATGAGGCCATTGGCGCTGTTTGCATTTGGCTGAGTGCTGTGTTGTCTGCTGGTGTTGATCTGTAGGGCCGGCCACGTAGGTATGTATTTACGTATTGTGTATATGTGTGGCTACTGAGAATACGTGCTCAGCCTTGCTGCTCTCTGGACCTGCAGGTACGGAGCTGCAGCAGCCTTGGCTGGATTTGGGCTGGACTCGGCAACCCCCAGCACCCTGGAATCCTCCGACTCCCAAAAGCTCTGACACCTTTTTGCGCTGATGGAGAACTTACAGCTCATCCGCCTCACAGCTAAAATAAATCAGACCCACCATATATATAACATGCAAAATGAAGGTGAACAGATTTACTTATGACTACAATGCTGCAGTACTGTGTAGGGCCCTAATTCAGAAAACAAGTATTTGTCTAACTGCAGACGTATCAAGTGTACCCAAAGTTATGCCCATATTTAAGTCCCTCTTTAATAAGATTTTATGGCAATAGGGAGTCATCGTCATGAGTGTCAAGGGTGTTGTTCCTAGCTCTACCTCTATCCACGATAGCCTCAGCATTCAGTAGTGCTTCCAACCCTGGATAGGTGTCTTTTTGATTGTATGGGCTATACTTCACACAAGGCTTTCGGATATGCTGGTAACATATCTGTCATGCAGAGCAGACACATGCCCCATCCACGTGTTCCCTGGCTCTGGGACCTGCGCTGAGAGTGGCGGGTTTCTTTCTCATTCATCCTTTATTCCAGCCAAGCCTGGCTTCTTAACGCACTCTTCCTTTGACCATCAAGCCATTCTCAGGAGAGAGCTGGATTTGAACATCCTCAGGCCAAAGCGTGCCTGTAATCTGTGTTTCCTGCTTCAAAAAGATCGCTATAGTCTTATGTACTGGCAAATATATACAAATACAGGACATCCCTGCCATGGCAGAAAAAAGCAGGCTGACCTTCCTTCCTCTTTGGTGCCTAACCTCAAAAAAGGTCTTGGGGTTACAAATCCAGACCTGAGAGAAGGGCCTGAATCTGGTGGCCTTTGCAGGCACCCTTTAGCATTCCCTTATGACTATAGGAGATGGTGCTTCCATAGTCTGCTGGCTGCTGTCATTCTCGAGCGGCTAATGTTCTTCTGCTGCTGCCCAGGAGCCTGAGCGGGCTCTGGATTCAGCCCGCAGCAAGTGAAGTGCTGCAGTGCATGAAGTGCAGGTGCGCGGGAGCGAACGTATTGGGTGTGAGAAGGGGGCTTTTCCTAGGGAGGCTGGAAAACTGGAGGAGCTCTGAACCTCTTTGTCCTCCGCCTGCAGCTCTGCCTGCTGAGAGGGTAACTACCTGCAACTGAGCACCCTGGCTGACTCCCTCTCTGCTGAAGGTTACCACCTCCACTGGGTGAAAAGCTCCCCAAAATGCTCTCTGAGCCTCTGTAGGCAAAATGAGGTGGGTCAGAAGAGCTCCTTGGCTGCCCCGTATAAACTGACCTCCATTTGAGTGAAAGGCAGCAGCAATGAGCAGCAGTAGGTGGTAATCTTTCAGCTGATGTCATGGCAGTGGGAAGAAAACTCAATCAAGGCCGAGGTATTTATTTGAGCAGGGTAGTAGAGACAGCACCCTAATTCCTATGAGAGGATTAAAAAAAAAAAGAGCCTTTGGATCTTTCCTGACTGCCCTTCCCATTCACCAGGGTTTTCATCTTCCCCCCATCCAAAAAAGCATCAAGAATGTGGCACTGGATCCATGTGTATTTTCTGTATTTTAATGCGGAAAGATGCATTTGGTTGTGACTTTTGGGAAGCTCGGAGCACGCACCTAATGGAAAGCTCTCTCCTGGCTATCCAAACACCAAGCGATGTCTTCATTTTTGAGTATCTAAACTAAGTCAGCTTGAGCAGGTTGGCTTTTAGATGGGGGCTATTCAGTGTTTTCCAAAAGCCAGGTCCACATGTCTGAAGTTTAAGGCATCTCATAAATAGGAGTGCTTGGAATCACAAACCGTCTGGGAAAGCCTTGGTCTGCACGCGGTGCAAAGTCACAATCTGGCCGCTTCCCTGTGGTCCGCTTGCACCGGTGGCAGTGCTTGCTGTCACGAGTAGCTCTGTAAAGAAGCATTCTACACAGCAATAACTGCCTGCCTGATCACCTACTTGCTGCATAAACCATCTTAATTTTTACGGTGGAGTCATACACAGGCCAGACCTGCCAGACGCTGAAAGCAGAACAAGAGCAAAGGTGGTAAACACAAAGCAACCAAAGAGAGGGAAGGATGGGTCAAGCTGGAGATGGCAACAGGATTCAGCAGGAGGTGGTGTAAGAGGCTTTACCTCCTATGTTTGTGTCAACCAAACAGAAATAGTACAGCAACCCAAGACCCATTAATATGCACTCCTGTGGCCAGTTCTTAAACCGGTTTCTCAAGGTGGATTTTATTGTGCCCTGAGCACAATTATTTTCACAACATTATTTTCATGAGAGGTTATTACACATTAAGTTACAGCATTCCCATGCCTTCGGGCTTTCCGTAACAGTAGGAGAAATGGTGGGCTGGAGAAGACAGCTGGGTTTGCATGTGGTATATGTCAGTTTACTTAAGCAGAACCATTTTACTGATGCTGGAGGAATGCAGCAAAAGGTCAGTGCTGAAACTCCACTAAAGTAAGTTGACACACATCCCAGCTGCGAACATATGCTCACTACTTGCTTGATCAAAAAGGAAATTTCAGAGCTCTGCTACATGCTTGCCTTGACCCTGCTCCATACCGCCTGTCTAGTGTGCATCAGACAAACTGTTCTTTAATCCTGCATGGAATACGCATTCTGCTTAAAGGATGCTTGGAATAGTTGCATATCATCATTAGCAGCGTAATCTTAAACTGGGCCCATGCATATGGAGAAGCGCACGATAGTATGGAGCGGGATGTCAAGAGGAGAAGTGTTATATGAATGCATGAAACGTGTGGTTTTACTTCTTAGTCCTGTGTGCCCATCACAACTTGACCCTGTCCAAATGAGACTCCTCTTTGCAGGCGAAAAATAAACTCGATATTATTATTTCGCTCTTGCATTTTCCTTGTCTGTGTCTTTTTCAATATGTTTAATCTTCTAGAGTCTGCCTGATCTGGTCAGTGTCAGAGGAAGAATTCTGTGCTAACAAAATGCATGAAGAAGCCACACCAGCTTAAATGGGCTGTTAAAAATTGTAGAAATGAAGCTTTTATTGCTACAAGAGCTTTTGACTGATTTAGAACATGCCCTCATAACATCACTTGATAAAAATAAGACACTGACTTTTTAATAGAACAAATTACTTAGGTTTTATATTTAACCGCAGTCACTGTTAAAGCTATAACTGGTTTTCAGAATATTTTAGGAATCTGATCTTGATCTTCCATATGTTAAAAGCCATCACAACAAATACCTTACATTGTGGTTCCTGACAAAGAAATAACAAGGTGGCTGCAGCCTTAAATACAAAGCGTTTATTTTGTGCTCGGGTTTGCTACCTTTGTATCAGAGTAAGTATCAGAAATTATAATTTCACAGCAAAGAAGGAGACAGTCTTGAACTAGAGAAACTTGCAAACCTGCATGATATTTGGAGAGAGGGCACTGATGTTCTAATTACTCACAGCCAGCTCTTCAACAGCTCCCAGGCTCCAGTGTGAAAAACGGCACTAGTATTGAGGACCCCTCGATGCACTGGGAGCAGAGGATATTTTGACACAGAGAGGTGGGTTCCTTTCTGAAAATGGGACTTGCAGGCTTTAAAAGCATTACCCAACGATCACTGTAATCGAACAGGTTAAAGCTGGGTTTACTGACGTCACCTTGTCTTTGGGTTGTGCCTTGAGGGGAAGCTTCAGTCAGTTTAACTCTAAGTCATGGATTAGTAGCAAAACACCTAGAATCATACAGAGATTAAAAAGAGGGTGTTAAATATGTGTGGTCTTTTCTGGCAAAAACCCAACACCTTTTTTTATATTGTTTTTTACTCTGGGTACTCCGTGGGATGACCACGTAGTACAAAACCACAATGAATCTGGAGAGTGGAAACAACATGCTGCATAAATATAGTGGGCATTTGAGGAAGAATCCATCAGTAGCACCAGATTAGTTTATTTTCACTGACTCACCAAGTTTGCAGTTGGCAACAACGTTTTGTAGGAAAAGCTGGTACAATGAGGGTAGGGCTGGCATCCAGCCGGACCCCGAATGGTTGGAGGAATGGCTTGCCAGGACTCTCATGCCGTCTGGCATTAACAAATGCAAAGCCCTGGCCCTGAGAAGACATTATTCCTGCAATAGTACTGACTGGTGGGGGAGCAGCTTTGCTTTTGGAGGAGGCTGGGGATCCTGGTGGAGAGCAAGCTGAACCTAAACCGGGAGTTGTGGTGAGGAACGCCAACTACATACTGGGCTGTATTAGCAAGAATGTAGCCAGGAGGTTGAGGACCGAGGGGAGCGATATTTTCCCTGTAGCTAGCACTGGTGAGGTCACGTCTGGTGTGTTATGTCAAGTTCTGGGCACCCCGGCACAAGAGAGAGGCCAACAAATTGGAGAGAGTCCAGTGGAGAGCCACTAGGATGCGCAGGGGGCTGAAGAACGTTGAAGATGTTCAAGGAAAGGCTGAAGGTGTTCTCAGCAGCTTACCAAGGATCAAGGTATTGCTAAGCTGTTTGTAGGATTCTAGAGCTTTAGCCTCCTAGCAAAGAAAAAATACTTTTTTTCTTTCTCCCAGAAAAGATGCCTTTCGAATAAGTTCCTGGATATCACCAGGGAAATTATTTTATTATCCTTCTGTGGAGTATTCACAAAATTTGAACGCTGCAGGTATGTCAGAAATGTATCCCTTCTTCGAGCACAGAAGATGCCAGAGGAGAGCAACTCTACCAGCTTTTTGCAGGAACTGCACAGGTCTCACAGAATGGCCAGAGCTCATATTATGGTTCATTTTGTCTTTTTTAATTCCATATTTTAGCTTTTCTGTGTTTCTTTTTATAATCTCTTTCCTAATCCCGTTACTGCACAGAGATATAGGCTGTCTTGTATCCTTCCCGTCTTCTCTAATACTGATAACAAAAAGAGGTTCACTAACTCTGCTTATTTTACACCCTCTGCTTCTTAATGCTCTAATCTTTAAACTAGTTCTACATGTGCCTATCTTTACTGCTGTAAGTCAGGCCAGTTCAGCAATCCACAGCAACATGTGCCTAATTTTGAGTGGGTGAGCAGTCCCAGGTTCCACAGGAGCCAACAACCGCAGACTCCAAAAGTTCAGCTTGCTAAAAGTTAGGTACTGGTTGATCCCAGCCACCAGCAATGTTTCTTTGGTCCTTGATGGTGCAAGACACAATACTTACTAGCTGCCTATTCTCCATATATTTTTTAGTGTTTGCTCTGTACTTTAAGCACTTCTGTTTTCTTCCTGTAGGTCCATGCGGATCTGATGTGCTCCTCACAATTTCCAAGATAAATTTCCACACATATGCCTGCAAAATCCCTCCCAGTTTCTACTCTTTTGGTATCTTTGAATACCACATCAACACCTTTCTGTCTCAAAATGATGTGGTTTTGCTATTCCTCTCCTTTTTTTCTCCATTTCCTGGACGGACTTTCCCCTTAATCTTTCCTTGCTGAACTAAGTCTCATCAGTTATATTGCCTTGAACAGTTCACCTGTCTTGCATTCCTGGCCCCTTGCAAGGTCTATACAAATTTGCAGCTCCTCAATACTCCGTGGCATAGCTTGAGCCCTCTTTGCTGTATTACTCGCCCTGTTGTTGAGGAGCTAAAAATGACCCCATTCTCTTTCCCCTACTCAGGAAAGGAGCTATAGGAACGAAACCTTTGTATATGAAAACTCATCCTGTTTACTTTAGCCTGCAAACACGACCAGAATGTAGATCACTTCTGAAATGGCCCCATTCTTCATTTAGCCAATGAACTTTCTCTTTGGATGAATTTCTGGTGGCTAACTGAGCTTTAGCCACCCATCGAGGTAGCTTTCTGAGAATGCAGCCTGCAGCTTTACCAGACCACTGGCGATGAGAACAGGATATAGTTTTATATGCACATTTTCAAAGAGGGAATGAAAATCTACTGTTACTCTTATAGATCCAGTTTAACCTCAGGTCCCTTTTAATCAGTCCTGAGAATCAACTTATTTATACTAAGTAACAAAGAAATAAAACTCCCTTACCCTCCCACTCTCATTTGCCTATTTATAGAGGTTCACATAAAGAGCAACATGAAAGGAAAACACCAGCTCTATCTTTAAGCTAAAATGACATTTTGGAGCCGTCGAAAAGTTCAAGCTGACAGCTGTCTGATTTATGCTCCCAGGGACTGAAGGCAGAGCATCAAATCTTTTGGACAATGTTAAGGACAAAGTTCTGTAAGGAAAAAATATTTACCCTTAGAAGTTGTGCAGCACTGGAATGGGCAGCCAGAGAGGGTAGGGAATCTCCTGTCTTTGAGGCTACTTTTTCAGAGCCCTGAGCGTGCCAGGCGGCTGTAATTGCTCTGTACAGCCCCACCGAGGCCCTCCAAACTGCACCATCTGCCCATTGCTCCAGGAGCTCCCTTTAAGCTCAGGGCTGCACCTTCAGTCCTGGCCTAAGCCAGGACATAGGTGTTTCTGTTCCCAGTCTGGTTCCCAACAGCTCCTGTGCTGCTGTTTGGGTTTCCTGGTTTGACCTGGGACTGGACTTGTTACCTTGCCTTTGTGTGCTGAGCAGCGGACTGTCGATGGGACCTGTTAGCATTTGCTCTGCTCACTGAGTTCGGGGGCTGGAGAGAACCTGGGACTGTGCCCTGGCTGAAGGCACTACCCCTGCCCACGCTGCGGTCACCCTCAGCTGCTGGCTTGCCTTCCTCTGTGGAGCAGCCCTGTTCTTGCCACTGCCTGATGAGGCTAAGGATTTGACTGGGCAACCCGCTCTTGCTTTGGAGTTAGCACTGCCTGGAGCAGGAGGTTGAACTGATGAACGCCCCAGGACCCTTCTAATGTAAATCTTTCTGTGATTGACTTACTAGTTACTCAGGGAGTCAAGGAATCAGAGGTAAGATTAATGGGGAAGGGCAGGAGAAGACATGATGAGTTCTTCAGTAATATCATTAACAGTCTAAATTTCCTCCCTGTATGAGCTATTACATGGTTGCTCTTTTTGTACATGCAATACTGTGATGGGCACATTGCAGAACAATGATAAAACCAAATAAAGGGAAGACCCAAGGAAGAAACAAGGTATTTCTGCAACGGGCAGGAGAAGGCTGAGTCTTCAAAACCTGCTATGGGTATGGCAGGGACAGAAACAGGGAGCTGGAATCCCATGGCTCCTGCAACTTAATTTCAGGGACATAAAGGATTTGGAAAACATATTTTTCTTGCTCTGGTTCCACAAAGTATTCAGAGCGTGACCCAGCTTTTGGGAGGTGACTGGTGAGACTTGTGTCTCTGAATTCCTGCTAGCTAGGTAGCCCTAGGGGACTTAATCACATGGAAAGCACACGCAGCTGATGACAGAAGCCAGGGGTTTCCAAAATCCTGCGTGGGTCACAGCTCAGTCTGGAGTTTTGATGCCCTTTAAAAAGTTCTCCCAAGTGCTGACCTGGATGCAAGCAGGGTGAGGATGAGGCACATTGTGCAGCTACTCTTCACCTGCCCTTATGTACCTGAGAATGTGCAAATGCTTTAGCACAAAACAAAGGAACACGGTCTTTGAAACACCCCTAGCCCCGAAAACATCCAGGATCCTGCAGTCAGGATACTGAGACACCGGCCTGATGCAAGTATGTGTGAAGAGTCTGCAGGACTTCAGATTAGGGACTTGAGATTGCTTTTCAGACTTTGATTGAGAAACGTGTCTGTGCCTTTGGGAGAGAGGTGCAAGAGGTTTCCAAGCAGACGCTGTCACTGCAGGTGCTGCCGGATCCAACACCAGTTCACGCACCTTTGCCTGCAGTCTGCTGCTCCATTGCCAGGTAGGCTGCTGAGCGCTGGGGAAGGGATTAATCTCCAGAGTAAAAGGCTTCCATTTAGGTGTCTCCATGGGTCTCAGCTCCTGTGAAACGCAGACCTTGTCAATGAAGGTAGTGGAGTCCCAAGAGTGTTTCAGCTCACCCTGAAGGCACCTACTGGGTGGTGAGCTGTGTCAGTTACTGGGCTCCTTGGCTGTATTCACTAGATCCCCACTGGCTGTACTGCAAGCTTAGACCCTCAGTGCACATGGGCCCACTGAAATGTAGGCACCTTCACACTGGTGGTGGAATACAAAGCAGTTTCCCACCCCAAGTGGCCTAAGGACTCTTCTCCTGTGTTATGGTTTCGGCTGGGATAGAGTTAATTTTCTTCGCTGTAGCTGGTGCAGGGCTGTGTTTTGGGCTTAGTATGAGAATAACACCAATAACACACTGATGTTTTGGTTGTTGCTGGGTGGTGCTGAACCAGTCAAGGGCTTTTCCAGCCTCCCATGCTCTGCCGGGGGCACAAGAAGCCGGGAGGGGAGGGGGCACAGCCAAGGGAGCCGATTCAAACTGGCCAAAGGGATATTCCATATCATATGGCGTCATGCCCAGTATATTAACTGGGGGGGTTGGCCAGGAGAAGGGGCAATTGCGGCTCGGGAACTGGCAGCATCGGTCGGCGGGTGGTGAGCGGTCGTATCACTTGTGGGGTTTTGGGTTTGGTTTTTTTCTTCCTTTCGGGCTTCGTTTCTCTCCCTCGTTGTTTTCTTGTTTTTTATCATTACTATTATTGTTATCATAATCATTGTTATTATCATTACCATTATTACTATTACTATTTTATTTTAATTAGTAAACTGTTCTTGTCTCAACCTACAATTTTCCTTCTTTTTGCTCTCCCGATTCTCTCTCCCATCCCACAGGGGTGGGGGGAGCGAGCGAGCGGCTGCGTGGTGCCGAGTTGTTGATTGGGGCTAAACCACGACATCCTAGAACCAGGCTGTGCTCTACTCTCCTCTTGTGGTGGGAGGCCCTACATATTGACCCCTTCCCCTCACTCTGCAGTGACTCATTCAGCCTTCCTCTGTGGAAGAGCAGCAGGACAACAAGGGTTACACACCTGTTTGCCTTACGGGATTTTGAAGGCTTCAGATGAGGTGAGTGCAGCCAAAACATGAAGTAGTGTTGCTTTCCCTCACCTCCTGGGGACCAGCAGGCAATCCAGTTGTGTGCTAGAAACATCTGTTATGCTTTGGTTCAAGTCTTGTATTCCATTTAAAGACTAAACCATGCTCCCTAAGTACCAAGGATATGAGGGCTTTCACTTCTACCCCTCAGGTACCTGTGGTCAGGACTCAGAGATGCAGTACCCATCCACCCAGCACCTTCCTACCTTCTCTTCCCCACCAACACAGCAGGGGGGGATGGGAAGAGGGTGGGGGAAGAGGACAGGAGGAGATGTCAAAGACAGGATCCTTTCTATGGAAATTAAATAACAAATCACAATGGCTATCAAAGATGGATTACAAGCTTTAGACCCTCAGTGTCGCCCACCCTGCAGGAAAAAAGCTTGACAATACCAGGAAAGAGTTCAGATGACTGCACAAAAGACCCAGGATTCAGACTTCTCTGAAATCTGAGGAGGGATCCAGACCAACAGATGAAGAACTGACATGCAAGAGAAAGTCCTCAGCTGAGCTAAGGGTACAACAACACAAGGAATATACAGTTACCTGACAAATGGTAGAATTGCCTTTAACATTCTAGTCCTGATTACAGCAAATAATCTGAATGGCTTCCAGAGTCAGGAATCACCCAGAGATCTGGCCAGTTGGCCTCTTGGACAAAACCTCATCATCACCACCACCAAAACCAAGTTATTTTTGCTTTCCTATTAATAATGCTACCTAAGTGGGGTATTAAGCATCCCTGTTCCTGAAGTGTCCCTGCTCTTGCTGTAATGAGAAAACTATACATGTAACAAACTAAAACCAAATTAAACATGCTCCATGTCATTCCACTCTTCTGATAAATAACACCAAACAGATCTCTGTGGGGGCTGTGTCACTTCTTTTTTTTTAAGCTCAGCATTTTGCCCTTGGACTGCCTGTCCTTGCGGAGTGGGAACAGCTGAGGAGGTGATGAGAGAGGCAGTGTGGGCTGGTGTGCAGAACGCCAGCTTGGGAGCCCGCAGGTTCGCCATGGAGTCACTGCTTTGTATTATGACCTCTGTAAGATATTTGGAGGCAGATATGGCCGCCTCAGAACTGTTCTTGGTGAGATCTTATTGTGCCATGAATGGACAAAGGCCAGAAAGTCAGCTGCACTAAAATACATTTCTCACTGACAGCTCTGCACCACAGAAGGATTTTTCTGCACTTTCAGAGAGCTCCAAATCTGCAGGTCTCCTTCAACCTGCACTGGCAAGAGCTCCACAGGGGAGTCAGTGCAATCACTAGAAGCTTTGGCTGTTCCCCTTCCGACGCAACGCCAACTGCTTTTGCAGGCGATGTGGGCTACCTTCTTCTCCCAGACCCTAGAACAGAAGAGAAGTTGGAACACAATTTCCTCTCCCTGAGGGCTTCCTAACTCTGGGTTTCTATGCCAAGCTTTAAACAAGCATAAGCCAAGGACAGGTCTTGCGCAAGAAAACGGTAAAGATAAAGGACGCAAGCTCTGTTCTGTTACATCGTGGTACATTGGGAACAGCTCTGCTGCAAGAAGGAATTTGTGGTTGTGTCAGTAAGAGAAAGATTTGCCTATAACCCTGTGTGTGTGCAAACACAGCAAAGTTACTCTCTGTCCCTATGAACTAGCTTCTGTGGTAACTCCTCAGGAGAAAAAGATGGGTACGTATGACATATCTGTGCTTGACATACCCTCTTCAGAATTTGAATTTAGCATGAATAAGCATTACACCAAGATTTTTTCCAAGCAAGCTAGCTTTTTTGTTTTTCTCTTCCCTCCAAAAAAATTAGCAGGAATATGTTCTGTCATTCATGCCTGCCTGCATGTGAAAACTCAGCGACAGCCCTTGTGGCAGAATGGGAAGATAATGACCTTAAATGGCTTTCTAAGTTGTTTAACTTCCCCACTCTCTTACCCATGTACGCACATGCGCCAAGATGCATGTGCCCAAGAGGCCTGTGTGGACATGGAGGACGAGGGAGGCCCCCGTTAAGTCTTCACAATGTGTCTTAGGTTCCTTTTGACTGATGATGACAAACTGGGTTTGAACAGGTCTTCTACATGCTTTAGGAATCAGCAGTCGTAGTGAGGTGATACTTTTGCTTCAGAAGCTTGCTTGCTTCAGCCTCCAAGAGTCTTAGGCAAGGTTGCTGCCCATTGTCTTCTTTATTCATTTCACGTATCTGTATGGCTATAAATCTGCCTCTCTGTTGGATAACAAGAAAAGGAATAATAAATCCAGTGTGCTATAACCATTTTTGTCATCCTCCTGCTACCAGAGCTCAGGTCTTCTGCGGATTGATCATCTATGCTGTGGCCCTAATTCAATCTAGTCTTGATGCCAACAACACACTCCTCGGTGTTTACCAGTTTTATGGCTCTCAGTTGGGTCCTTGGATATTAATACAGGCCATCCCTGCAACCCTTGCTCTATTATTTTTTTTTCTGCTGCTTTCATACTGTGATTCATATTTCATAGCATTTCCTAGTATTTCATAGTACTTGTGTTACAAATCTCTGCATGCTGGCCAACAAACCCTGTTAGCCTAAAGATGGTCTTATGGGGCTCCATGGTCATACTTGGGCTAACAGAGTTTTATGCAAATTATCCAGAGCCTGCAATACTTGCTCTGCCCCAACAGTCAGATTTGTTTTCTGGAAATCTCCCTTCTCCTCTGTTCCACCACCAGCCTGGGTATTCAACACAGGCAAGGTGAACAATTTTAGTCTGTCCTGTGTTTGAATGGGGGATTGCTCTTTCCAGTTCTTAAAATAGGGAGAGACTTTGAAGGAGATTTGAAAATGGAACTGAGGACCCTAAGTCATCATGCATTTTTGAAAGACGTGCTCTGCATCCATATCACGTTACTGCTCAGCTGCGTGGCTTTTCCTAGACTATCTGAAAGTGGATCCGTACTGCTGTGTTCCAAGTGGGGGTTTATTTTAATATTGTACTAAAATACTGACAATGAAAACTTGTTACTTTAATTAGGTGGTAAGCACTGTCATCCTGGGTCTTAAGATTTTGAGTAAGCAGAAGTTGATTGCTGAAGTAAATTTTTACCATTTTGGAGTTCAGAGGATTTATTTTGCTGCAAATGGTATTGGTGTCTCCTTTGATGCCTTCCAAATTTCACTGGGCATATGAAGCCAGGACAGCATGCTATCTGAAAATCAAAAGGTTACAGTGTGTTTTCTGGAAACACTTACTTCATGGGCCAAGAGGATAAGCGTAACCAGAATGAGACATCTTTTAGAGGAGAAAGGGCTTGCCTAATTGAATCAGAAGCTCCAGCATTTACATGATAGTCCATCTTCAGACCACTTTGCTAATACACAGAAACTCAGCAATCTGTTGGCCACAGATCAGACTACAGAATGGTTCAAGACTCATTTTAGCTCCAATGCAAAATTGCTGAACAGTACAAGACTGCAGTATACACTTCTTCTCCCAGCTGCACACAATTTGGTCTTAGGCCAGATACCAAGACTCTTGGTCTTATGAGGGCCAGATGTCCCAGTGAGACCACAATTTTTAGCGATTTGTTTTGGTTTCCAGGTCAAGCAACAGAAGTCCTGATTTTTGCAAGCAAGCAATCTGGCCACCCTTTCCACAGAGTATGCTGTCAGCTCTACTTGCTCAGCAAGAAACTGCAGGTGGGAGGCTGTCTCCTGGTCTAGCTACCCTGGCCCGTCACAGCTCTCAGCTGTTACTTTCCAGCTGGGCTGACTAAAAGCCAAAGCAATGCATCCCACAGACTTGGCAGAATTTATCCCAGTGTTTTGTTCTCTCATAGAATCATCACAGAATCATAGAATGTCCTGATTTGGAAGGGACCCACAAGGATCATCAAGTCCAGCTCCTGTCCCTGCACAGGACAGCCCCAAATTCACACCGTGTCTCTGAGGGCGATGTCCAAGTGCTTCCTGAGCATCGCCAGGCTGGGTGCCGTGACTGCCTCCCTGGGGAGCCTGTGCCAGGGCTCCACCACCCTCTGGGGGAAGAGCCTTTTCCTAATGTCCAACCTAACCCTCCCCTGGCACATCTCCCTGCCATTCCCTGGGTCCTGTCACTGGTCACCAGAGAGAAGAGATCAGCGCCTGCCCCTCCTCCTCCTCCCCTTGTGAGGAAGCTGCAGCCCGCCATGAGCTCTGCCCTCAGCCTCCTCTTCTCCGGGCTGAACAAACCAAGGGGCTGCAGCCGCTCCTCGTACAGTTTCCCCTCTAATCCCTTCAACCAAGTTGGTGGCCCTCCTCTGGACACTCTCCAGCAGCTTTATACCCTTCATGTCCCGTGGCGCCCAACACTGCACCCAGCGCTCGAGGTGAGACCGCCCCAACGCAGAGCAGAGCATCTAGTATTCATTCTAGGATCGAGGATACTGGAATGCAACAGGGCGCATCCCACAAAGTGTTCCTTTTACTTGGGCCATCCGAATAGCTTGTTGGGAATCTGCCGTGGCAGATGTGCCAGCACAAGTTAAGGAAGCTGTTGTAGCCCATGCCTTGGCTTTTCTGTGAGAAACCTGACAAAGGAGCCACAAAGATGCAAAGGTGATCAAAAGCCAGTAACGGAAAGCTAGCTCTGCACCCTCCTCCCTCAATCCATGAAACCAGCAAATGCTGGGTTTGCCTGCTGACTGGCAGCTATATTCTGATTTCCCTCCTAGGACACTGATCATGAGCAAACTGCAAAGTTACACTGGAAACACTCTCTAGGGGAAAAAAAAATCAGTTGGAAAGAAGATACTACAATGCATATTTTGCAGACAGTGATGGCTCTGAGATTAGGCAATGTTTCTAGGAGTCACATGCACTGGGAATGGGCAGGTCTTCAGACTGTAGCATAAGAGAACCTAGGAAATGCTCCATCCCTATAAGAGTGACCCTGGGCTTTGTTTCCCACTGACGCTGGCCTCTCATAGACTGCGGCTGTGCTGAGGGGGTGTAAAATACTAGTATTATTCCTTGCTAAAAATAATATATGCACTTTGCATAGCTGAAAAATGAAATGAAGTAGAAGGCAGGAGAGAAAAGGGTCTGAAGATTTTCCTTGTGAGCAAAAGGCAGAAGGTATTCCAAGTGCTGCTTTGACAAAGGCAGAGAGGCTTTGAAAGGCCACCCGGTGCAAGCCAGGGTCTAGTCCAGTAGTTCCCAATCTTTTTATAGCTGAGCCTCTCTCAAGAGAATAAGCGGTATTTCATACGTCACTGAATCTAGCTGCTCACCTGCCTCAGGGCTGCCATTGCCTCCCTTCGCTCACACGGCGCTCCCTCTTGAGTGGCTGCAGTAGCCAAGGCCTCGTGTTACACCCCTGTTAATGTGAAACTGGATGTCACGCTGGGTGTGCTCAGTTCAGTTACGCTTCCAGGTACTCTCCTTATTAACACTCTGGCATCTCAAATGACACAGATGATGTAAGTTCTGTGCTGTGGAAAGCTGACAGACATATTGGCCAAAATACTTGCGTAAATCTCAGCCACTTTCCTCCCACTAATATATTAATAAGCCCCATGAAACTAATTAAGATAAAAGTCTAACCTGTCCAGCTCCAAAGGAGCTGAAACAGCATCAGTGCAAAATGAAGGGAAACAAGTAAGACAGTCTGAGCAAATGGAAGGAGAGGAAAATTAAGATACTCATACGTTATTACAAAAAAAAAGAGAGAGTACTTTGGTTTGAGGAAAAGAAACAGTAGGGAGGTGTGGTCAACTCCTTTTTCCCTCTTCTTTAACACATTACCTAAGCCCTCGTCTTGCAAACACAAATACAATTGCACTCCTGCAAGGGCATACACCCTTCTCAAATAAACGTGATCATTTGGAAGTCACCTCAGTGAAAACCGTGAGCACTTAAGAACAGATCAATGTCCCCAGCTACCTGTAACTGCAAGACCAATGCTCCAGCCTGCACGCCCTACTCAGCAGAACTGCCGCTGCAAGCAGCAGAGATGTGCTTGTATGAAACCAGTAGGAGCAAGCCCCGGGGCTTCCTCTCCCCTTGACATGGCTTACCTCTCTGTTAACAAGCCTGGAGCACTCCTTTCAGAGGTACGGAGAAGCTGTTAGCGCATGGACTGCTATAGCAGGCAGTGCCTTGGATTTGCCGGGTATGTACAAAAAGAGCAATGGCCACTTCGAGCCAATTCTCCCCGAAGACTGAGCTGCCCTGACGTACGCCCAGTGATCGTGCCACCAAGGAAGTGACTGTGAAGTTTTCATTGCTTGCTGATGAGGTCCATAACTGTTTTTACACCTTCTTCTCTAAATAAGGAAGCCACCTGTGAGGCCTCTGACTGCCCGACCAATTTGACTCCTTTGCTTTCAACAGCCGATGAAACCCCACCCCTGCCTCCAGTCTTGGGTGACAGCATTCATCAGCCCGCAGCCAGCCTGGGAGGACAGCAGGTTAGTGTTACAGCCGTGGCAGGCTTACCTTTGGCAAGCTGTTGATGTCAGAGTGATGATGTGGGGAGGGACAGCCTCTGCACTATAAAGATGGGTCAATCAAATATAACTGAGGCTGCCCACCGGCGAGCAGGATCTACAAAACATGGTCCCCACCAGTTTGAGTCCTGCTGGCCTGTCTCTGCTTCCAACCCAACTGCTATCAGGCTTTAGTTTCATGTCAGCAATCTCTATTTGCTTTCCAAAAATAAGCCTGTGCCACCATGCTGAAGGGAGAAAAACAAGAAGGGCGGTATTTTTAGGGCCATTAATTCTGACCACGTGCCCAGGAGGTGAACCGGATGGCCACTGCACAAAGACTTCTCATCACTATGTCCTGCGAAGCCAGCATTCACCGGACGTTGCCTGCTTTCGTTCTCCTGGGTTTTCTAGCTGGGATTGCTTCAACACATCCAGTTGTAAGCAGAACTAATGGCACATTGCTGGAAAGAGGATGGCAGTCTCTGTTGTCCAGGTCCATTGCTGGGATGTCAGGGGAGAAGTCAGATGTGAACTGGGAGAGTGACTATTTGCTAGGAATCAAGAGGCAGCGGAGGCTTTACTGCAACGTGGGCATCGGGTTTCACCTTCAAATCCTCCCAGACGGAAGGATAAGCGGAGTTCACAATGAAAACCAATACAGTGAGTTGCATCCAGAAATGAAATAGAATAGATGTCACTTAATTGCTGTGAACTCTAGTAATTACCCTTCATAGAATGCAAATGTTATTTCTTGATATTATTAATCTGTGCTACATCTGTTGCCTTTTAAAAGTCTCTGGGATCAATAAACATTAGAACCCTCCAGGCTGAAACATGTCACAAATGCTGAGACAAATTTAGATACAATTTATTTTTACTCTGCTTTACTGCACGGATGAGAAAAGGCAAACCAGGCTGAAAACTGTCTCTCTGCTGCATTTGCTCACTCCTCACTTTCTCATTTGCCTTTTGAATCCAGAAGGTTGTTGCTGAGCTCAGAGTGCCAAAGCATGATTGTTGAATCTTAGCTGACTGGTACTTTTGGGACACTCCGTCATGGAAGGGGCTTGCTGTTCCTGGTTTGCTTGTTCTTGTGGGTGCTGTTCTGTAACCTTTAAGATTAAAAGATTAGCCCTATGGATTTGAATTTCCTGTAGAGGGCAGTTGCTAAAATCTTTTGCAGCTAAGATATCAGGGGGGACTTCAACATGCAAGCCACACTTCTCTAAAGCTCAATAAAAACCACTCTGTAATTATAGCTTATTAGATAAAATTCATTTACTTATTAGAAAGCCCAAGAGTTTGACAGATCAAAAGAATTTGATAGAGCGAAAGGATTGTACAGCATGTGACTACTATTCCAGAATTATTTTAAAATCCTATGGCATGTAGGAAAAAAAAACAACCAAGATCTCTGTGTCTTTCTATTGTTCTGGACTAGGGAGTTAATTCTAATAAAGAAAATATGTTTGTTAGGGTTTTAAAATAAATCAGTTATATCTGAATTGCCCTTGGTTAGCTATAAATTCTGTGATAACACTTCTATTGAACTCCTTATTTTTCAGGTCTCTTTGAAATATCCACTGTAGAGAGAGGTGTTGTTAGCCTGTTTGGTGTGAAAAGTGCTCTCTTCATCGCAATGAACAATAAGGGGAAGCTATATGGAACGGTGAGTACGAGTGCAGTTTTTCAAGGCTTAAAGAAAGGCTGCAAAGCTTTTGGCTGGTTTGTTTTTGGTTTTGCTTTGTTTTGGGGTTTGTTTGTTTGTTTGTTTGTTTTTCCTCCTGGAAATCTCTGATCACAAGCAGAAAAAATAGCCTTTCGATTTCAGGGCCCCTGCCCAGCCCGGTGTCACCAGTGTTATTCAGTGCAACAAACAGCATGGCTGTTAGAGGTCTGCTATTTTAAAGCTTTCCTATAAGACTGTACAGGGAGCACCCTAGGAAAATGGATGTATCCTACAAATAGTACGGATTAAATAGACGGCTTTTTCTAACGGCTCAGCACTGCGAACATGTTCCAGTAAGACTGAACCCTGTTGATTCCCTTTTGCGTTGCATTGTATATAAAGCAAAAGGGTGCGCTCTGCAAGAACCCCTAGGAGGTAAAGCGTGTGTGTACGTCCATGAGGGTGTGTGTATGGGATTGCATGGGTATCTGTGCACGTACAGGTGTGTGCAGGAGAGGTACAATTAGAGCTGTCTGTACTAGCTACCAGTAATAAAATCATGACCACATGCCTCTCCCTACCAAAACCAACCACACCATGAAGAATAAATAGGAAGTCTACCCTGCAAAGTCGACATATGTGCCTGGGGCTATTTTAAGTACCAGTTTTATGAGATCAGTCCCAAAGAGTGAGAAAACAATAATAGCTATTAACGATGGCATGCAAGTCATACGGAGACATCATCACCATCATCCTCATCTAGAAAGTGCTAGCTATGCCATCGAAATGCGATTTAACCTCTGAGGCCTGAGCGACGCATCTCCAGCCTCAACATTCAGCAGAAAAAGGGCTTGCTAGGAAGCACGTCTGAGAGGCTGGCTGGGGGCAGCAGGCAAAAGCAGCCTGTCTCAAAGTAAT
>VZTV01035961.1:0-11710 GCA_013400875.1 Anhinga rufa
ACTGCTCAGCAGTAACAAAAATAATTCCTGTGTTACCAACACTGGTTCCAGCAGAGATACAAAATGTACCCCAATAGTAGCTACCATGGAGAAAATTATGTTTTCCCAAAACCAGCAAATCATTGCTGAGTGATCTCTCCCTGTCCTTATCTCAACTGATGATCATGTTTTTCTCCCCCTGTCCTGTTGAGGAAGTGAAGTGATAGAGCAGCTTGGTGGGTACCTGGTGTCCAGCCAAGGTCAACCCACCACAGGGTGAAACCTAAGATCTAGTTTTAACAACAAGTTAATATAACTGAAACAAATCCCTCAGATAAATGCTAAACTTCCTGTTCCAGGAACAAATGTTTTGTATGCATGAGAACTCAAGCAACAATAGTTATAGGGTAGTACCAGACCAGTTCCCAACACTTAGCAACTGAGAAAAAGGAATATTCAGCTTCACAAGCCACCTCAAACAGGCATCAAGTATGCTTTCCACTTCAAAGAATGACAGAACCAAGAACTAAATTAAAATGACGGCACAGTACACTCACGCATGTCCACTAACACACGCAATATCGTTCTCTGGGCTCAGCTGCAGCAGCAGCTCCCACCCCTTACTAGCAGAGAAAATAACAAAACCCCTTAATGCTCAGTAGGCCAGATTGGCACCTGAACTGTCAACATAGAAGTTGCTGGCAAGAACAAATCAAACGAAACTGTAAAAGTGCTACAGATCCCCACCACAATATTAGCACAGAAACAGACTACCTTAGCACAACCAAATGTGCAAAATTAAGTCAGACCAAATGCAGACTGACCTATCTCAGAATAGGTTAGGACATAACCAGGCAGAAAATACTGGCTAAATCCTTGTGTCCCTTTCTAGTTTTTAATAAATGTATGTATGGCTTATTATTGCAATATAGTCTTACACTGAATAACCTATACTGAATGACCAAACAGGAGAGACAGGTGATAGTCCAGTTTCCAGTCTTTTGAGAAACTGGATGGACTTGAAGCAGCTCCATATTCAGTATATTCACTATTAAACAGGCTGGAAACAAGAATTTCCACTTCACAAGAAATTCTGCTGTTTCACATTGGTTTTTACACGGAACCAGAAAAGCAGATGTCACTTAAAATTTACCAATGAGCAAAGTTTCAGAAAAAGTGTTTATATGAGTAAGTCTATTTTTACTAATTAAATATTTTTTTCTTTGTTTTACTCCACAGTACTTAAACCAAGTTACAATGATTATTAAAATAAATAGCCACAAAAATCATTTCACACTGAAACATTAAAATGCCTGTAGTATTTGACCTTTTTTTTTAATTTTTGCCTTCTCAATTCTGTTCTCTACAGCTCTGCAAAGAAAAGAAAAACAAACAAACAAACAAAAACCCCAACAGTTCTTAATATGATTTTTGATTTGCATATTCCAGGATAGCTTACTAATGCCAGGCAAGAAAGGGAAGTGTATGAAAATCTTTATAAAAAAAAATGCCCTTGAATTTTTAATTCCCAGAAAAAAATAGTTATTACTAAGTTACAACTCAGTGTTCGGATCTGACATTATTCATTACGAAAGTATAAAAAGACCCTTAATTGAACAAGATGTTGCTAATGGTACATAGAACTCTGAATATGGCTTTAATAGGCAAGAATTTAAAGTAGAGAGCATGACTTATCAGTCAGAGCAGCAATGGCTACTTCTGCCACACTATCATCTTAACAGTAATAAACTACAGTCTTGAAACTCAAGATTTTATTTTACCTCAAATATGTTTTTTTAAGGATTTTTTGACTAGATGAAATAATTATTGAATTCTGAGGATAAAATACAGGAGCACTAATGAAGGGGAAAGCAAAAAATAACCTTGTAGACCAGTATCAGCAGAGTTTGCTAAACAAAACTATATGTTTGAAGGAATAGTTTTATTTAAATCTACAAATTATTAATATTCTTACATGTAGAAACACTGCTCTGAATCAACAGTGCTTCATAATGATTTTATAATTCATCTTGTAATTTAGAAGAGTGTCCTTTTTTAAATTAAGAAGTGCTGTTATTGCTTACAGCACATGTTAATTAACAACTGTATTTTTTCACATCAAAGGTAGTAACAACTGCATTTTGGAATGAACAGAGGAAAAGAAGCATTTGGACTGAATAAACTAGAAAAACTTATCTTCCTGTCAAATCCATGTTTCCCTGACTGTTTCTTTTATTTCGTTCCATTTTGGCTGTATTTTCTCCCCCTTGTACATGCTAAACTTCAACAGTGGCAAGCAGGGGGGTTGGACTAGATGAACTCTAAAGGTCCCTTCCAACCTAAACAATTCTATGATTCTATGATTCAAGCAAAGTTTATTTTATTTGCTTTTTGTCAGAGTTTCTTTTCACTCAGATCTTTGGCAATCTTATTGTATTTGGAAGGATTATTAAGACCGACCTTAATACACATAAAATAAAAAATGCAGACCTCAGAGCATGTTTATTTTTCTAAGAAAAGCCCAAACTGAAATACATCATCACATTTGTTAGGTAATTGAAATAGGTAATAACAATGGTTTCTGTGCTATGTTTAAATTTAGATTACTAGAACTGTTAAAAGACAGAAAATGCAGTCAGAGACCTGCATAGGCTTTTCTCTATGTGTTCTGTGAAGGTAAAGCTTGCAGAAAGAAACATATAAAATTTGGGGATTTTGGTTACCTAAGAATGGCCTAATACTTTGCAAAAGTCTATAATAAGTAATTTGCAAAAGCAAATAATTTGCAAAGGTTTGTTCAAATCCTTTTTAGAAAATCAACTACATATTTCAAATCAGAGCTCAGTTCTTAAATCAATCTGAATAGTCAGTGAGTTACAGATACTTAGCTTGTTTTAAAATAATTCCATTTAATTTGAATGCCAGAAATCAGAAACCACATTAGAAATGTTTTGTAATTGCTTTGGTCTTGTCTCAAGCCTTTGTACACTTTTATGACCCACAATATCCTGTGGCTACCAGTTCCACTGCTAGACTAACAAATACATGAAGAGCTGCTTTCTTCATTCATTGTGAACATGACTCTTATTAGTGTAAATTGATAGCCCAGTTTCTTATATCAGAAGAGAGAGGGCACAATCATTCCTTTCTGCTCTTCCCATGTAGCCCGTATGAAACCTCAATAAACGTCTCCATCATATCTTTTCTGAGACATCTCTTTTCAGACTGAAGGGTCCTAGCCTCCTTATTTCTCAGGTGGAAGCTTTTTCCATATCTTTGATCATCACTACTGTACTTCTCCAAATTTCCCAACTTTGTATCATTCTTTTCTCTCATGCTAAGGGAGAGCTGTACAAAGTATACATCCTCTGGAAAAGCATGCAATTATACAGTGGCAGATTTTCTCTGCTCTGATCTCTATTGGCTTCCTAATAATTCCTAACAATTCTTTTGTGACTGCCAGTGATGAGCAAGCTTACATTTTTGAGGCTCCTTCCTAACTGAAATCTACCATCTGACTGCAATGAGTGGGAATCTGTTTCAAATGGCAAGTTAGGTTTGTCCACTCTTTTTGCCATCAGCATCACCTTACAATTACCTATATTGAATTCCATTTTATTATCTGGTCACTGAGTCTCATAAGATTTTTCTACAATTCATCATCCTTGTCTCACAACCAAAGTTTCATTTTAGACAGATTCACAACAGTCTTTTGCAGCATACCACAAGTTACATTGAACTTTATTATGCAATGTTATTCACACAATCCTTCAGTGTCCAAAACATCCCAGGCAGCCAGTCCCATGTAGTTTATAAAGCACCTGGTAGCTTATAAAAATCCTTGATGGGGTGAGCAAAGTGGAGAGAGTAATGAAAAGTCTTGATCTATTTGCATCCAGGAAGGACCTCCAGAACTCAAGAAATAATAATTTTCTGTCCCCCTACATGGTGCATAAGATTGGATCAGATCTCACCTAACCATACTGTTATTTGTAAAATATGTTATTTTAACATACTTAACATATTCTGTAGCTGCTGATAATAATGTGCACAATAGGTGACTAGTGACATAATGAATCACAGTATTTGTACTTGGGATTGTCATGGTAAGCTGGAATAGCTATTTACTGTCATTGTAGGGATTCTTTTTCTCATGTTGTTTTCATGCAGTTTCCCTTTTTGAAATTGAGCAGATATGCAGTGATTTTTGATTGAATCTGCAGGGACATTGAATATAAACTCATCATGCTTATTGTTATAGAAAGGCCCTGTAACTGAAGATTTCACACCTGTTGCATCTTTGCTCAAGGATACAGAATTGCTGTGATTTCATCAACAGATACTCTGCTGAATAATGTTCTATTTCACTGTTGCTGACTTTACCATACTCTTAACTATGTATATAAGCTAGTCAATTTTTAATTTCAAAAGCCCTAGTTCTTAATTCAAATTAAGTTCACCTCTTCTGTATAGGCTTTCTTTATTACAGAGCTATCCCTAGTCTCTGAAGAATCTGAATTCTTGCTTACCGCCCCTTTGACAGCCAGGCACTAAAAATCTGCCTTTCAGCCAGTTTCCAAATCAAAACAGAGTACTATGAGAATTTACGAGAATGCTACTACAGGTGTCCTGGTCTTCAAATGCCTTCCTAAAGGCCTGCATTATGCTTCTATAATAAAATGACTATATTGTAGACAAGGGGAAACCCTTGGATGCTAACTATGTTGACTGAAACAAGACTTTCAACATTCTTTCTACATTAAGGTCTGGATGGTTGAACTGCTAGATGGACAAAAAAAGTGGTGGATTATTGGATTCAGAGGATCATGGTTAATGAGTTGTACTCTACCTGGAGGCTTGTAACAAGTGAAATGCCACAGGGGTCTGTACTAAGACCAAAGTATTCAACCAAAATAAAGCATAATTCATTTCAATTGATTAAGCCTGGGTGACCTGCTCTCTTAGTGAATGCCCAAAAGAAGAAAAGAGAATGCAAAATGAATTAACTTGCTTGGCAACTTCTGTAAGTATTCCCACACCTGCTTTTCTTATGTCTTTTTCTTTCACCGTTTAATTATTTGAATTGCCTGTACTTTTCTGTGCTTGTAGATTTCTCTCCCAATGCTATCTATTGCTTCCAGTTTCTCATTCAAGTCCATTCTCAATCTATTCTTTTCAAAAAAAGAAAAAAAGGTATAATTTGAATCCTTCTTTAAAGTTCATATACATTTTCAAGAAAGTAATTAGAAAAAGAAGCCTCTAGAAAGATGGTCAATATATGACATTTTATACTAATGCCATGCAGCTCAATCACACTGTTTTGTTTGTTTATTGCTATAATCCATATTTCTCATCTGGTTTGATTTGATTATAACATCTTATGGCAAGACTCTTGTCAGATTTATGTATCATATCATTTTCTGTTTGCTGATAAATAATTATATTGATAAAACTTTAACTGTAGTTGTGGCACTCTTCTACTACAGAAAGACTCCCGATGATCTCAGTAGCGCTGGACTAAATAGGAGGAAGATCTTTCTATATAAAAATAAAAGCCTAGTTTCATAATTTGCTGATCTGAGAATATATGTTCATATTTCAGAACACTACAGTCTATTCTGATGAGACATCAATTCTTCTAGTCACTGGTAAATTTCTACTATCTACAGTCACATTTAAAAATGTAAATAAACAGTATGAAAAAGAGTAAATAGTTAGATTTCAAGTATTTTGCAAGGTGCAACACAATAGAATGCTTTACTGAAACCTATTTGATGCCTTTTTTTTTTTTTTTACAGAGTACATTCTGAAAACCCCTCTTGATTTTTACACTGTTTTAGTGACCAAGCATATGGCTGTACTTACTTGTCAGTTTGATAGTGTCCATTTCTTTTAGTACCTCCCTATATTTTAAACACAATTGGATTTAACAAGGATTTAACAAGTTATCTGTCTTCTTTTCTGATAAAAATATTTGCAACAAAGTATCTCCAAGGCTTTCACCCAAGTCTTTTAGGCAAGTACAACCCCAAAGACTAGTAAAGCAGATATTTTGGAATTATTTTACATACTGTAGTATTTGTTTGCTAAAAACCCCACACATATAGCTGGTAAGTACATCTATTTTCCAGTTTACTATATTAATAATAAATCATGATCTGTTTTAGCTGCCACAAAGTAGGTGGTAATATGTAGCTACTGTACTAGCTCCCCATGTAATTTCAAGCTTTGGTAAAGCATGCAATTCAGCAACACTTGCAATTTCACAGTAAACCTACACAGTACAGCAGAGATTATTTTTCATATCTGGTGTGATATAGGAAAAGAAAAAGTATTCTCAACAGTATTAGAACCAGGACTTGGTATGTTTCTAACACTTAGATGAACTGCTTTACATATTATTTTGAAAAAAAAATCACAGAGAATGTAAAAGATTAAAAAACAATATTAAAAGAATTTTACTGAAGGAGTCCAGATATGGTAGCATTACAGATAATAGTGCAATCGGTCACAAAAGCACAAACAGAAACTAGTTCTCTCTGACTCTCAATGCAGTACCACAACAGAGAAGAAAAATCAAGCATTTCTCATATTACATGTTCAGATCATGCACTCCCCAACGTGAACGGGCTGGCTATCACTACTGGGCCTCTCAATGGGAACATGCATTTTTAATCTTCTGGGTTTGTCTCATAAAGTATTGATTTATCAATAGCCAGCTGCAAACAGTTTTGGTGCAACCGCTCCCAGAAGTATGCTTAGTACAGATAATCTAAAGCCCTGTCTGACTTCCTACCATAAATTTTCCTTGGGTTGCAGCACCATTGGGAGGTTGAGCAACTGGAGCTAACTTGGATCATAACTGGCAGCAAATTGTAAAATCTTGGGAATTACCATTCCATTACCATTACCAAACCTCACCTTTAAGTTTTTGGAGGGCACATCTGGTAACTTACAGCCACCCTTTGGTTTAGAGCCAAATTTTCATCCAATATTTCCTGTAAGAAGCAGCATGTTTTTTGGAGCTGCAGTCCCACCCAATTAGTTGAACAGGGCCAGGGCTAGGGCTGGGGCCTGGGATCAGCTGTGGGACAGCTGGGCAAGGCTGCAGTGATGAGACCACAGCAACAAGGTAGGCTCCAGGTGGTCATGGGGCAAGGGAAAATCAAGGCCAGCAACATACTGGCAAGCCTACAGTATGACTCAGGTAAAGGCAAGGCAAGGGCCCGAGGCTTAGTGCAGCTCCCAGGCCACTACAGGGGTCCCTGCAAGGGTCTCCCTGCCTCTCCAAGTAGCTGTGGACACAGCTGCCAAAAGCTGCTGGGAGATGGTGTTGGAGAAGGGGTTGCAGAGCAGTCTTCTGGTGTGGTCAGGGACTGATGGTCTGTTTCCATTTAGATGTTTAATTAAGGTGAACTGTTCTAACCAGCTGATCCCCCATCTCCTCTGTGCTCAAGTCTTTTGCAAGGGACAACTAACTCCTTTTGTCCATGAGCTGCAGTCTGGACCTGAATGGGGCAGGGGGCCTGATTTCATCTGGAGGTTTGTGCTTTCAGCTGCCCTCTATGCCACCTCCACTTCTACCTATTCATCAGCACCTGGATGCTGAAAATGACCCTGCCTTGAATGAAATATGCTCAGTAGTGTTCCACTTAGCAAAACTATGGGACCCCCTCTTGCAGCTTATAGCTGAATTTAAGATGGCTCTGTAATTTCCTGCAATAAAAGAGAGATTTTCTTTTTTCTACTCTCACTAAGAGACATATACTTGCTGAGAGCAGTTCCTTTTTCAGTCAGGTTTGGCAAATATATTATTAGTTAAATATGCAGTTTCATAACCATATGAAAAGGTAACTGAATAATCTTTGGTGAATTCTATTTAAATGAAAAAGTGAAAACATTTATGTGGTGATATTTTGCAGATATAATTTTTCAAAAAGTTTCAAACTCAATCCTGGAATTGTTTTAGTTCAACATCACATAAGTTTTTAAGGGTAACAAATACAATACAAATTTGAAACAAATTCAGTATTTTATTTCAAGCCAAAATTAACCCTTTTTCCCCCCCAGGTTTGCTCATGCACCATGAAAAACTCATTTCTCATCAAGCAAACCCGATACTTCTTTCTCTTCAATTATGTCCTAATTCACCCTCTGAATGAAAAGAATCCGTTATTGCACATCTTTACCTACATACACAGTGTCACAAGCTAGGATGACTCCATATTTCAAGAAAGTAAAAATCTCTCCCTGCTCTTTCATGTCCTGAACACACATGCAGTCAACATCTCACAGCTGAAATAGTTTTTCTCCTTTCTCTACAAATCCATATGCCCATACTGGTAATGCAGTCTACTTATAATAAATTACTTAAAACTAAAGCTGCTGGCTACATTCTTCATAACTACAACAGTCCAAAAGACATATGCTATTAAAATCAGCAAGTGATTATCTACCCCAACAGGGTGTACGGTAGGAACACAATAAAATAATCAAACAAATAATTATATAGGGCCTCATGAAACTTCAGTCTTAAGAGTTACAAATAAAAATAAAGTCTGCATAAGTTTTTATGGCATTTCTTAATCATATCCATCTTGTGACATTGTGACCAATCAAACACATATTATGATTTAAAAATCACATTCTATGTAAAGCATTTCTGTTGCTGAAGACAGCACGGGAACTTTTTAAGGCATCACTAAGAGTACTGCATTTGTTTTTCAAATTGTATTCAGAATAGATTTCACAAGAATTATCTGGAACATGCTTACAAAAACCAACTATAACAAACAGGTTGTTGTATCCTCAGCCTCTCATACCAAGGTTAGGGCTTTTTTTTGTGTATTCCTCTAGATCACCTGAACATTTTCTCTTTAGCAATGTCCTTATAAATGAAAAGATCAGCTAAAGAAAATATTCTAAAACAGGTAAATCTCAGAGAAACTATGATTTACCTGCAGGGCACATTGGATTCACTTAAAAGAAATCCATAATAACAGTTAAAGTCTATTAATATAAATATTCATAAATAATTATGATCAAGGTGGCGATCTTTATGTAAACACAGGATTATAGGAATATGATCCACCACAAAGCATATACCTCTTTTGGAGACCGAGTTTTTCTTGTGAAAAGAGTATGCTAAGTGATTTTAGTTTTTCTTTACACCTTCTTATTAGAAATCCAGCTCTTGAATCTACTCAGCAATCAACCCCCTCCACATTAAATACAAAATATTATCTTTTTAAAACCCTGTAGACCTTTACTTAGTATCAGTGGCAAACTCGCACAAAGTTTTCATGAATAAATGTATTTTAGGGTGGTTCATACTTTGAATGCAACTAGGCTGTGTTGATTAAATGGCACAAAAAATGCAACATCCCAAAAATGTATTACACAAGCTCAATTAACCTATTTTTAGTTGCATATAGTGTTATTCTATCTTTCAAGCATTAGTGGAACAAAGGAGAAATGTAATATATGTCTAGTTTAGTGTTGCAGTTTCTTCTGAAATAACTTCAATAAAAAACTTCCAGTGTTTGTATTTTTCTGCAACGCCTTCTAACTCCCAAAGTAATTTTCTTCAGGAGACATTATGGAAACCTAGATTAATCTTATTGGTTTTAGGCTTCAGTGATTAAAGTAGCACATACTGCCCAGTTACTCAACAGCTCAGCTTGTATGAATCTGTTCATATCTCTCCACCCGAGTAAGGATTTCTAACTTATAAAATGTTTTTGTACATTGCTACCAAGTCAGAGACAGATTTAGCTCTATGGAAAAGATTACCGCTTTCAAACTGTTGTATATAAGCTACGGTAATCTTCAAAATAACTCCAGGTCTACCTCCCTATTTTAAAGATAAGGAAGTAAGAAACAAGGAATTGAAGAGATTTGCTCAAGATCCCACAAAAAACTGTGTCAGAGCACATAACACATTCAGTCCTTTTGTATCTCCATCTCACATCCCAACCTTACAACCAGGCTTCCTGTCACTGCTGCAGATAAAGCTGTAAGGTTCTGAGAGGAAAAAGAAGTCTTTAAGGTCTGGAATATAGTCCTGAATAGCTAACCGATACAAACAAGTACTCATCTACAAAACAAGCAAAGCTGGAAGGAGGACAGAGGGAGAAAGATAAAAGAGCAAACCCAGGAAACTATCACTTTTAGAAACAAAAATTCAGGCTGTAAAATCATGCCAAGCAAGCTTTTCCACAAATTAAATTTAAAATAGAATGAACTGCTTTGTCCTCAGGATACACATAAGGCAGACGATCATCAGACCAGAACATCTCTTACAAAGTGCATTGAGAAGCTCCTACTAACTCACAGCTCCTCATAGTGAACACTTCTACCAAGCCTTCCTGAACAGAGGACATGGCAATCCTTGCTGTCCCCATGGTCAGATGCATGGAAAAAGCACCCAGGTGCATTTAGGAGATATTCCCTGTCTGCCACTGATATAAAAGGATGGAATCTGTTGAAGTGCACTTTCTGTTTTAAGCACCTTATTTTTCTGTTAGAGTGTAACCTCTATGCTTTTAATATTTTGTGGAATTCAGTTTTCTGAGAGAGTAAGATTAATCAGGTGCCCAGAAGTTGTTTAAAATTCAAAGCAAAATTACTCTTTAAAATAGCAATAACTATGCGCATGTATCAAACACGGAGTACTGCAGCACTGACTTGCCTCAGACTACCTGTTAATTACCACACTGCCATCAGATACCCAATGAGAAAGCCTGTAGCAAAAGCTTCCCAAATCAGGGGAGCTCTGAGGACAGCCCTCTCTCTGGCTGGCTGCACCCAGGTAGAGGTGCCTGGGCCACTGGCCACCCCAGTATATCAGCATAAGGCAGAGCTGGAAAGGAGACACAGACAAAGCCATACTCAGAACAGCTGTCAGAACAGGAGTTTGGTTGGCTTGTTGCTTTGTTTTATTGAAAGAAGTTCAATTTTAAGGGGTAAGTTCATGTCTACAGTCTTCACCTTCCCCTTCAACTGATATTGAGTTTTGCTATGTTTCTTCTAAGAACAATGGTGGGTACTAAGCTTTTTCCAAACAGATATCAAGAACTGGGTACTCAAAAGTGAGGAATAAAAAATAAGTGTATAGAGTAAATATGATGACATTTACTCATTTCTGTGTCAGTAATACATATTAAACCTTATAGACTGTTAACACTGTTTTTTATAACATGCTATTAAGATTAATAAGAATTATTAACATAAAATATTTGAAGCCAGCAAAACATCAAGATTAAAATCAAGATACATTTCTGAACCGTTTTTCTTGCTGCCTTTTCTTTCATCTTATTACTAAAAAACATGCAGGTTCCAGCTGTATTTATATTTTCACGACTTAAAAATAACTTTTTTAAATCAAGCTTTCCCTAGCACACTGCTTTATCCTTAGCACTGCCTAACATGAATAAATAAATAAATGAATAAGGGGTGTGGGACCACATTTTGAACATATCAATATGACTATGACTATGAGAATGACTACACAAAGCTGAGATAGCATCAACTTTTCTCTGTCAGATTAAAATGCAAAATCTGATGGGACTTCCATGCTACTAAAGACTTAAGTTGTATCAAATATATACATAAACATATCAGTAATGAAGTGGAAGAGGTTCTAAACTCGGTTCTTCCTAGATACATCATTGACAATAACAAACACAAATTTGATGATAATTATATAACTTATAAACAAATAATAGAATCA
>VZTV01035975.1:4145-18873 GCA_013400875.1 Anhinga rufa
GGCAGCTCCAGCCACTCTTCCCCAGGCTGTGGCGCTGCCTGGGGTTGGTGTGACCCAAGGGCAGGACCCGGCACTCGGCCTTGTTACACCTCACACAGCTGCCCTCGGCCCATCGATGCAGCCTGCCCAGGTCCCTCTGCAGAGCCTGCCTGCCCTCGAGCTGATCGACACTGCCACCCAACTTGGTGTCACCTGCAAACTCACTGAGGGCACACTCGATCCCCTCATCCAGATCATCGATAAAGATATTAAACAAGACTGACCCCAAAACTGAGCTTCTTCATGTCTGTGTGGGCGCAGGCACGCACCTGTGCATGGCTCCCCAAGGCGTACCCCCGCCAAAATAGCCCCAGTCCCGCTTCCCTGAGGGGTTAGCCCCAGCAGGTCCCTTGCTGTCTGGGGAAGATTGTGGAGTTATTCAGGAAGGACTGACATCGGAGCCAAGACACAATTTTATCAACCTCAGTGCTGTTTGCAGCCCAGAAATCAGTTAGGACTCGGCCAAGGCGCAAGCCCGAGGGCAGCAGCTAGATGGCGGTTCAGGATCAGAATAGAGAGGAGCACATTGCCTAGCAGAGGTATCCAAGAGTTGAGACCAAAGATATCCATGTTTATGAATTGACGCTGGTATTTATTGCACCCTGATTATAAAATAAATAAATCAATCAATCAAGGACTTAACTTGTTAAAAGATTATATTTTTTTTCCATTTTGGGCTGCGTTTGTAACTAGAACTGCTTGGGAAATTTGACAAAGCAGCGGTTCAATAAAACTGAAACATTTCTCGAAAGTGGTACCCTGTTACAGCGAAAGGCTCATCGAGAAAAGTTTGACAAAGTGGAAAAAAAAAGAGAAACATCTTCCTGAGTGTCCAGTATTCCGGTGCCCAGGCACCTCCCTGGCACGAGAGTCCGGGTTCAACTGCGCTTCAAAACAAGCAGAGCAAGAACTTACTGCCCGTGTAAACGCTCTGAGCAGGAGGCTATTTTCACATCCCCTGTTGAATGCTAAAAAAAACCCCAGAGCTTTGAAGCTAGGATTTCACCCAGATAGGAAGATGAAAATATTTGAACTGTCACAAATATTTACATGGCTGGAAACTGCAGAGCTCTAACTTTGACTGCAGCTCTCCATTTACCTGCCTTAAAAAGTGCCTTTCACTTGGCTTTCAAGGAGAATCTTTCTGCAAAGTCTTCAAGTAACTTCTAAGCCCCGATCTCAAAGCAGAGAAAGCTGCTGGGATCCAGGAAAATATTATTTCTTCTTTTTATATGCAAAGTTCCCGTGAATAAAAAAGAGTTAGGAGCCCGTTCTCACAAGAACATTAACTTTAGGTCACAAATGCTTATTTTGAGATACTTAAGATGCGTTTTCACCAATTAGCACTTCCATCATCGTGCATGGGATTAGAAGCACCTCAGTACATACACACAACCATCTCAGAACAGCGGTAATGTGAAGGGGGATCCGCGCCACCAAAATACACGCACGACAGCCTTTCCAAGTCAAGCGTTACTAGAGAAAAATAAACAGACAAGAAAAAGTGCCCCCTCTGGGGCCTCATGACTTCGAGGAATCAGTAAATATGTAAAAAGAGATCTCAGCGATGACTTCCAACACTTTCTTAGTGTTTCAATTCTCCTTCCTATGGAACAAGAACTGTAATATTTCCAAGAGGGCTAGGTTTCCAGATGCAATAAATTATAAATAGCAAAAGCAGAGGTCCTCAAACACTTCCATAGCCTTCCCCACCGTACTGTGGGAATCTCCTCTCACAGACCGCATGAATGCAACTCTCCTCCTTGGTCATTTCTGCCCTCCCCTCCGCACCTGCCTCTATGTACTGCTGGTGGAGGGAAACCGGCCTTTCCATGGGAAGCACCTTCACACGCCGCTTCTTAGCAGCGGAGCACAGAAGCAACAAGACATTCAGAGAAAGCTGGAGGAGAGATCTGAAACAGAAGTAGGTGACACGTGGTGGGAATTATCACATGGTCACTGTGTTCATCAATCAAATCCAAAACAAACAGGGCATGTTTTCTGTTTCCCCAACACGTGGAATTGTTTATAATCAGCTGCTGAGGGCTTGCAGTGGTGGAAGTGTAGAGGTAGGAGCTTCTGCAGATGGTGTCAGGAAATAAGATGTATTTTTTCATCTTTGTTGGGAGGTTAACAACTACCCTCAGAGGCAGCCTAGCACATATCTGGTGCTGAGATCAGGTCTGAGGAAGCTGGGCATGTGCCCTTGTTGAGATTTACCTTGTTCCCCCAGTGCACCCGCTGCCTTGGATATTTAGCTTGTGTGAGCTGACCAGAAAAGAGCTTTTGGATCCTAAGCAGAAAATTTAGGCACATAAGTCCAAAATCATGTTCCTGAAAACTCCTGCATAGGAGGCAGCTGCCTCCTAATCCTACTGGAATCTCAACTCCATAGGATTTTACCTTCAACAACCCTGGTGCCATCCCTCTTAGCTCCCCTGCCCACACCACCCAGCCCTGGAGACTGTGCTGTGTATGCCCAGCAAGACCCCACTCTCCCAGGAGGCACTGAAAGGAAGGATCCAGCTGTGTTCAGACCTGGACAGTTCCTCTGCTTTGTGCTTTGGGAGGCCCTGCTGTTAGCATCCTCCCGGGAAGGACTCATCATAAAGGCAGCAAAGGTTTCTACCATCTCCTGAGGTAGAAACCTGCAGAAAGCGGTAGTGCCCATTTTAACCCAGCAGCATGTCAGCCACAGGCATGCTCCCAGGACATGGGAGACCCGCTTTCAATTTCCTTCCCTTGAGATGTTTCAAAGCCGCATCCTAACCAGGAGGCCAGAGGCTGTTCTGTGGCAAAGATGTTCCCACCCTTCCTGCTGCAGGTTTTCTGCCGAGCAGCCGGGAACGAGCTGGCTTCACACCTCTCCCCAGGATGTGCTCCTGGGGCTGGAAGGGGGCTGCACCCGTTAACCTGCCGTGGGAGAGCCCAGCAGGCAGTGGAGACCATACGTGTACAGCGATGCTGTATCACATAAGTGGCTGATACGCCAGAAGGGTGTGCTGCCATCCAGTGAGCCCTGGGCAGGCTGGAGAGCTGGGCCGAGGGAACCTCATGGGATTCACCAGGAGCAAGGGCAAGGTGCTGCCCCTGGGGAGGAACAGCCCCCGGCACCAGCACAGGCTGGGGCTGCCCTGCTGGGAAGCGGCTCTGCTGAGAAGGCCCTGGCAGTGCTGGTGGGCAGCCAGTGCCCCTGAGCCAGCGCTGGGCCCTCGGGGCCAAGAAGGGCAGCGGTGTCCTGGGCTGCATGGACAGGAGTGTGGGCAGCAGGGCGAGGGAGGCCATCCTGCCCCTCTGCTCTGCCCTGGGGAGGCCGCAGCTGGGGTGCTGTGTCCAGTGCTGGGCCCCCAGTGCCAGAAGGACAGGGAGCTGCTGGAGCAAGGCCAGCGCAGAGCCACAAGGATGCTCAGGGGATGGAGCATCTCCCTGGGGAGGAAAGGCTGAGAGACCTGGGCTTGTTCAGCCNCTGTGGAGTCTCCTTCCCTGGAGCCATTCCCACCCCGCCTGGACGCGGTCCTGTGCCCCTGCTCTGGGGGTGCTGCTCACGCAGGGGCTGGACGGGGGCAGCTCCGGAGGGCCCTGCCAGCCCCCGCCGCTCTGGGGTTCTGTGAAGTCCTTTTGTGGATTTAGCTGCCAATAAACAAGCGGCCTTTCAGTCCTACTAGAATTGCCACGCCAAATGTCATCCTAAGTGACAATCAGTCAACGCCTTTGATAGCCAGGGTCTCTCCTGGCCAGAGGGAGAGGTGAGCTCCAAGACTCGTGGCCGGGGCTATGGTTTCACGGCAGAACTGGAGCCAAAGGCGTGGCTGCTCAGTGCCAAAAAGAGATCTCCCTTCCAGCCGTAGGACCCCCCTGCTTACCTTCCAGCCTCTCTGCCAGAGCTCAACCACTACCACAGCAGACGTGGCAGAGGAAGCCTGTGCCTGCCCTCAGCCAGCCAGTTCAGAGACCGAGGCATTACGTTTAGCCCCTACCCTGTTGCAGCTCGAGTGCCCGACTGTCGGCTCAGGCACACATCTGCCTCTGCCACCCTGCTTGGGGACAGTAATTTCTAACAGAGGGGCAGGTGGAGGAACAGGAGGGTCCGTGTAAAACCCTTGTGACAGATAGATCCATTGGGGCTGATTGGCCAGGCTTAACTCTGGCTCACTAAAACACACCGCCTGTCCACCGTGCTATAGGAGGGGGTTTTGACCTGTTCGTTGCACAGGAACAGAAGCTAATTCCTCAAACTTTTTGTAGATTTTTTGGCATTTATCTTACAGACCCAGTTTTTGCAGCCCAAAGGTTATGTGGGGGTATTAATGGGTTGCTTATCCTAATGGTTAAGCAGAAAATCTTGAAGACAAAGACATTTTAGATTGAAACCAGCTTGAATGCTGGAAACCCTGAAGCTTTCCAGCCTTCAGACAGCTGCCTGCACCTTCTTTCCCTAGAGTCCTCTCTCCTGACCAGCCTATGGACTCCTGCGCTCCTCCTCCCAGATGTGTGGTTCCTCCAGAGGCAGAGCTCGCTCCCGTTGCTTGCCTGTTCCTCCCATGGTCAGCAAAACAGCGGTAGGTGAGCTCTCCAGCTAAGCCACTCTCCACAACCATGTCCTAAAATCTACTGACCCAGGCAGTGAGTCCCAGGAGCAAGATCTGTGGTCTTGGAAAAGGATGAAATGCATCTCCAGAAGATGAAGTGACCATGATCAGCAGGACAAGGCACTGTAGGAGTTTTGCTCTGCAGCTTTATGTCCTATAATCCTCCCTGTAATTTTTAAGAGGTGCTTCCATAGGGGGCAAAAGTTCCTTACCTAAGCAGATATATATGCATAGGTACAGATATAGATATTACAAAACCAAGTTTTTTAATATATATGTATATATATTATATATATAGTATATCTGTGTTAATATATATATATGTATAGGTATGTGTGCATATATAAATCATCGTGTCATAAATGTATCACTTAAAACATGTGAACAACTGCAATGCTTTTGATTCCCTGCGAGTCCTCCAAAACACAGGCAATTCTTTTGTTTTGAGCGAACCTAAGAAGAGGTTAGTTACACACTCTATTTCTGTTGTGTATATGCTGTACCTAGTCCAGGGGTGAGGAAACAACCAAGGGAGCTTGGCGTCGTGACAGCTGAGTATCTGTCCTTACCATCACCACTGCCGAAGTGTGACGCAGCACCCCACGCTGCTGGTGACCAGCTAGCCAGGAGTGTGGCCAAAACAAAAAAACCCACAGCAGTCAGTGTGTTTGTCTTAATTTTTAACATTTTTTTTTTTTGGCACAGAGTCCTAAAGCAACGGGTTCACCCACCCCCTGCACACCCAGCTAGGAGAGAATCACCGGTTGAAGAATTTCCTATGTGATTAAATAACCCTGTAGCTGAAGTTTGTGTTTATTCAAGTGTATTTGTATTTCTTGCCAGCAAACCATTTACGCAGGTTGTGAAGGTCTATGACTGCTCGTTCGTGGCTTTAATTGCCAGAAATGGACCAGCCAATCACCTTGATGAGTAAGGCAGTAAATAAAGACACTAAGTGCCTGATCATAAACACTATCTGGGATAAATTAAATCCTGGGCTTAATGCTTGTTTTAACCTGCCTAGCTCATAACTGTACTGCTCTAAATGTGCTTTTGGTTAATGATACTAAAAATATCCCTGGGATCAGGGATATTGCCCTGATAAACTTTTTTTACTGTGAGGATGCTTGAACCCTGGAACAGGTGGCCCAGAGAGGTTGTGGAGTCTCCGTCCTTGGAAGTATTAAAAAAACCCATCTGGACAATATCCTGGGCAACCAGCACTGGCAGACCCTGCTTTGAGCTACAGAGGGGTTACCCTAGATGATCTCCACTGCCCCCTTCCAACCTCAGCTCTTCTTGATCTGCAAATCCTGTTGACATTTCTAAAGCCGAGTGCCCTGTACTACGAAACACAGCCTTAAACTCCAGCCATTTGTCACATTACATCTCCTAACCAAAATGGATCAAAAAGAAGTCTCCTCCTCTCCTCTGTTACTATCTGCTCTGTCTTTCTGTGGCTGCCTTGTTCAAGAGCACCTCTGGATCAGCTGATAAACCACAATCAAACCTGTTCTTCTCTTCCAGGGGCTTCTACACCTCCACCTCCCTGCTGGCAGACACAGCATGGAGGGACCAGGGCAGGAATGGTCCTTGCAGGCAGGAGCAGTCTTTGTCACCCCTGCAGCCCTCTCTGTTCTAAACCAAGGCAGAGATCTGCTCAGAGCCTGGGAAACGAGCTTGGATGATGCCTGTTAACGCAACCTGTGCAAAAGTTTCAGCCAGCAGACAGGGTTCTGTTCATGGCATGGCAAGAAGCTACAGCCCTGAACATCTACTCTCTTCCAAACTTGATGTCCGTAGCAACCCTTCCAGCATCTTCATTTATCATCCCAATGCATGGTTTCCGTGTTCATTGCTTCCTAGTCTTATTGTCAGAGATTTTCCCCACGTTTCTGCTCTCTCCTGCTCAGACGATTGCAGCATCTTCCTCTCCACAAGACACAGACTTCCCCACTTTGATCCCAAATGTCACCTCTGAGGTCATCCCTCCCTCCTGGCTCACTCCTTCCCTTCCTCTTCCCATCACCCAGCTACCTCCCCTTTCGCTATTGCAACAACCCTGACACAAGCCCCCTCTTTCAGAGCTTTCCCAGTCTGTCCACGCGTACTAATCCTCTCTAGCTGAGCCACCCTCCCCCTCTCCAACCTCTCCTCTCTGCTCCAGATGGTCTTTTCCAGCGTGCATGGCCCAGTCACATGCTGGTGCTCGGGAAGGTCATATGATGGGTAGGGACTGTCGGGCAAGGCTGTGGCAGGCATCTGCAGAATATGGGGCCCCATTAGATAGCACACCTCTAGCTCCCACCCCATCCCACGGCCATCAGCCACCCCGTGACTCAGTCAGGTTCTGGATCTGCAGCGTGCGGGGATGCATCACCAACTGCAACGGGCATAGGATGGGAGGCAGAGGCCATGGAATTGCAATGCAAATGCAAGGAAGGAGTGTTATGCACTGGGAGGTGGTTAGCGGGACCAGTCCTGCACCCATGCCCCAGACTGGGCAGGTCTGCTGCCACTGCTGCCATCCTGCCTGCCCAGCAGGTCTCTGCTCACACCTCCTACATCGTGCTCTGCCTAGGAAATATCACCCTTGCTCTGTAAAGTATATCGTAGAATCACAGAATAGAATCACACAATGGTTTGGGTTGGAAGGGACCTTCAGAGCCCATCCAGTCCAACCCCCTGCAGTGAGCAGGGACATCCCCAACCAGAGCAGGGTGCTCAGAGCCCCGTCCAGCCTGACCTTGAGTGTTCCCAGGGATGGGGCATCGACCACCTCGCTGGGCAACCTGGGCCAGGGTCTCACCACCCTCAGTGTAAAACATTTCTTCCTCATATCCAGTCTAAACCTACCCTCCTTTAGTTTAAAACCGTTACCCCTTGTCCTGTCACAACAGGCCTTGCTAAAGAGATCGTCCCCATCTCTCCTACAGTCCCCCTTTAAGCACTGGAAGGCCGCAATAAGGTCTCCCCGCAGCCTTCTCTTCTCCAGGCTGAACACCCCCAGCTCTCTCAGCCTGTCTCCAGAGCAGAGGTGCTCCAGCCCCTGATCACCTCCGTGGCCTCCTCTGGCCCCGCTCCAGCAGGTCCATGTCCTGTCTGTGCTGGGGGCTCCAGAGCTGGACGCAGCGCTGCAGGGGGGTCTCACCCGAGCGGGGCAGAGGGGCAGAATCCCCTCCCTCGCCCTGCTGCCCACGCTGCTGGGGATGCAGCCCAGGATGTAACTGACCTGTACAGAAAAGCCCTCTTGTTTTTGCTGTGCCCTGACCTTAGTCTGTCTGCCTGTCTGTCCTTGGACTGGGAGTTCCTGGGATGAATATCGTCAATGTCTGTACATCACAGGCAGGAACATGAGTACAAAGTACTAAGAAATGCCCCAAGCTGTTCTTAATTAATTACAGAGTCACTGACTCTTCCTAATAAGATCCACACACTCGACAAACACAATCAATGGGTGAAGTTAGGCAATTAGGAATAAATGGCCAGAGGGTGAAGCAGAGCCTGGTGGGGTCCAGCATCCTCAGGGACATCTTATTCTTTCCCATCTTCACATTGCAGATGCTGTATCCATTTGTGATAGATGACCTTTTCATTGAGACACCAGGGAATGAATCTGGAATCAGGGATGGGATAACTGATGGGTTCTCAAAGTAAAATGTGCAAGCTGGCGAAAAATGAAATTAATAATATTGTTGGTATAAGTAAGGCCAACATCTGAGGAGAGCAGGAGGCTCCATGTATCTCCAAGAATGGCTCGAGGCTTTTCCCTGCCTCAGGCAGATCCCAGGGTGCTGGAGAAAAAATGATACTGACCTCGATGATACACAACTCCATCTTGTGCTGCCCTAAACTGTTTGCCACACTTCTCAAAAACAGAAGATAGTGTGTAAAGTCTGCATTTGTCACTTAAAATACCATTCCCCCTTAACATGAACCACAGTAAAATACTGCCAAAGGATCTCTTAAACACCAGCCCAAACAACGAGAGGACCACAACGAGAGGATGAATGTGCATGAGCTGTCTGACCCAACACAGCCCAGGAGGAAAGAATTATCTGGGATTTGCAACCGTAAAGCTTTGGTGTGAAATAGCAATCATGGTGAGAACTAGCACTATGCGTTTTCATAGGGCTTTGCTAAAGTAAGTAACAAATTAATTAGTGTTAATAAATAACTTCTTTCTCTCCTGTAGGCACTGGGAAGTTGAGTGGCAAGCTCAGAGTTTCCTTGTTTTGGTGTCCATCCAGATTTACAGGATCAGTTTTAAAAGCTTGAGTGCCACTGAGAGAAATTTAAAGTGGATTTAGGAATGCTGAAAATAGCTCTCTAGATGGCTGGCTTGGGGTTTAGTCTGGGAAGTTTTCGGAGAAGGAGAAGCTATCAGCTTGCTAATTATTCTGCCAAAATGCCAACTTGCAAGATCTTTTAGCTGCCAATTACCAGAAACAAGCCCAAAGACAGCCGTGCCCCGGTCTGACAGACCCCTGTAAGCAGGCAAGAGAGCCGCTGCCTGCTCTGCTGGCTCTTACGGTCTCCTCTCCAGCTGCAGTCCCAGCTGAGTACCTCTCACTGATGGTGCTACCACATCCACTCCAGACTTGGGCCAAATATTCCTGCAGATTTGAAAAAAAAGCATGGGGATAAGGATATAGCACTGAAAAGGCATCCCCAAACCAAACAACCATCCCCCAAATTAAGCTCTGGACCCTCTAAGCAGTCCCAGGCTCCGCTTACAAAAGAGGCAGGGGGGCAGTGTTAGTAATTTATTATTTTTAATATTTTCCCTTTGCTGGATGCAGGAGAGCTAAGGCAGAAGCACCGCTGGGGTTCACCATCCACCATCTGAAGGGTCAAGTGATCACGAACTTCTGAGACATTTCTCCAATCCCTCAACAAAGTAGGACCTCAGAAAGGAGCAGAAGCAAACATCCCCCTGGCCACCCACGACACCTCTGCACTGCCAGCGGGCTTGGCTCCAGGGCCATGTTCAAGCCCAAACATGCTCAGCATTCATACAGCTTGGATGGAAAAGCGTGGGCTTTGGGTAAAGGCAAAAGAAAAGAGAAAATATACGTCATTCTTCGGCACAGACCTAAACACATCCTTGTCTGCAGAGTGGATGGAGCAGGCCCATCACCCACCACCGGGCCTTCTGTCTGACACAAAGCAGCCAAGCAGTCTGGATCCACCTCACGTACCATGGGACGTGCTGGGAATGATAAGCCTCTGAATTACACTTATCTGCTTGGACACACAGGGAATAGGCGTCAGGACACACTGAGTTCTTGCTGGCTTTCAGTCTGTGCTCCTGCACAGCTCTGCTGTCGCTGGAGGTGGCATAAGAACACCTGGGGGTCTCTGCAAGAACACGCTCGATCAGACCAACGTGGGGACTAACGTGAGGCATGGGAAGGGGTGAAAAGATATTAAAAACATCATAAAAAAATCACTTCATGTCACTCAGGCACGTCTGGGAAAATGGCACGATTAAGAGTGGCCAAGAAGAAGTTTGTCCTTGGTGAAGGGTGGTCCAGCAGCAGGACCGATGACCTGCCATGGGGAGGGGGCAGCCAGCGGGGATCAAAGCCTTCTGGAAACCTCCCTGCGGATGACGATGCCTGGAGGCAGGTACAAACTGTAACGTTCCTCCCTGTGTGACAACGTTCACAAGAATTAGCATTTCGCAGGAATGCGGGGATTTATTCTTCAAGGCCCAGCGTGTCCGTGAGCGCAGCCCAAACACTGCACCAACAGAGCATGTGCTTGATAAGAACCCGGGAACAGATGCCAGCGGATTTAATGTGGGACAGGAGGCCCACTGCAGGTTTGCAGTCTGCTGGCAGGGTCAGCTGTAAATATTCCCTCACAATCAAAGGCATTCATCTAAGGATTACATGCTGGGGGCTTTGTGGTAAAGTAAATTTGCAACTAACAGGACCATTAATAGTCAGACAGTTTAGTTGGCTCCCTGGCTGCCATTTATTTTCCCCCCAGTCATTTTTACTACATCTAAATACCATGGGGATGTGGGACCTGAATGATGTGGCCTAAGAAATCAGCTTAGAAGTAGTAGGAGAGGGGGTTACCTCCAACAAAGAGAGCTCAACAGGGATCGAACAGGGATATCAATAGTGGGTAATGCCACTGAAGCATGTGAGCTGATTTCATAACCTGATGGAGATTAGCCTCTTCTGTAAGCAAGCAAACCTATGAAGGGATAGGAAGTATTGGTCCTATAAAGCATGTTCATAGAAGGGCTGTGTTTGAAAAGCTGAGGAGGGGAGGAGAGACTTTGTCGGGTAAGGAATGGCTGTGAAACAAAGACACCACAGCCTGTTTTCACCCCAGTTGGAGGCTCACAGAACAAATATATCCAGAGCAGAAACTGTGCCACGTAAGTAGTACCTTCCCACTCTGCAGCAAGTGCTAAGTGTGAAATAATTGGTGGCGTGATGGGATGATGACAACCCAAGAGCCACAGGGTGATGCAAGCATTAACCTGGGATGTTATTTCACTGCAAAGCTTCCCCTCCAGGACCGCAGATGCTTTGGGGTGGAGTCGGCTCTGCATGCCCATCTGATATTTGGGTCCTCCCAGGGCCTTCGCCCCAGCTCGGTGCACCCTGAGGTTGCTGCCATCTAAGCAGCCCTTCCCGCTCCCAGTTTGTTCTCCAGCCCCATCTCTACACCTCCTTCCCCCATCATCTCAGAAACAAATTAGGCAGAAGGAGCCAAGAGGGAAACTAATATCAATCCCATTACATTCTACTGCCTGGGCTGTGTTTTATAACTGAAAACAAAAACTGTTTTATAACTTAAAAAAAAAAGAAAAGAGAACAATTCCTCACTCTCCCCTCCTCCTCTCCTGAAAATCCTACTCCCTCTTTCATTGGAGAAAAGGAATGAGAACAGATTAAAACCAGGAAGAATGGAGGGTGTGTAAAACACTCTCTGGTTTCTAAATGCAGAATTTAAAATTTGCAGAATAGCAATAATCACCCCCTGACACTGAATATCTAAAAGCAATGAAATCAATCTTTGGTTTGTGCAAATGAGCAATCCTTAACAGGAGCATCCTTGACTCTCGTGGTGCCATTGCTTGCAGTAACCAGCACCCCACGAACCCAAGACCCACAGTTTTTCCCCATCAGGAGGGCTCGCTGGAGCCAAGTGCTCCACTTATGCCTTCCCAGCGATGTGAATGCGCCAGAATGCAATCTTAGCCGTGGGAGTACTGTGCAAATCCCTCCTGAAGCCTCTCACTGAGGAGATGGTACCCTGCCCCGGGCAGCAAAACACTCTGCTGCTCTTTCCACGGCGGGTCATTGCTGGGAGAACGTGGGATGCAATGCCGGCCGTGCTGTTCATGCACTGGGATCTCCAGAGCCGCTCATGCCAGAATTACTCTACCTCTGCAGGTCTTTAAAGTGGTCGTGTGGTGCTGTAAGGTTTTGCCTTTTCCCTTAATGCTCAGCTCTTTGATGGTGCCATTTCTGCAAGGAAAGGAGGTGTCAATATGCTAATTTTAAAGATAGGGAAATAGGCACATTAAAGACAATTATTTTGCAGAAGGCTCCTGACTTGAGTTTCCTTGCGCAGGATGGTGACAGCCTGTTTCTACCAGGGATGCTGAGCTTCTGCAGAAGACACGGACCATAACCCAGGTCTGAGATGTTCTGCTCCTATGGAAACAGCATTGAAAGGGTCTCATTGCTGGGTGTACGGACATGGAAACCTCTCAAATTAAATGATGCTGCTGAAAAAGCTGTCTAATCCTTCCCTGAGATCACCAGCAGACTGCAGATCTTTAAATATTTTGGCATATTAATTTACATATTGTACCAATTATAGCTTTTTTGCTACTAAAAAAGAAGCTTAACTCCTCACGTGTCCCACCTCTGCTCTGACTCACCACATTTGGTGCTGAAAAAGAAACCAGCCTCAGCTTCAGCTACCCAGCACCCACCTGCAAAGAGCTTGTGACTACAGCTGAGCGGGACGTTCTATTTCCTGTAAAAAATATTAATGATTTCAAAAACATTCTTGTTCTGCTTTTGGATTGACCTGAGATCACAGCGGGGATGGAGAGAATAAGAGCCGGAAAGATGTGCCCAAGAACAGCCACTCTCTCCCCAGGCATTGCCCCGCTCATACCAGCTGCTGGGACAAAGCCTCCAACACCCTAAAAGTCTGTATATACTGAGCTTCCAGCTCTTTTAAGGTGGATTATTTACCCTCATTTATTATTTATCACTTATTACAATATCCAGAAATTCCATCTGAGAGCCATAAAACCTTTCCCAGTAATAAGCTAATCAAAAATAGTAATTTCTCCTTAAAATTATTAGGCTTAATAAACTGTTATTTTCCAAGCAGCTCTGGGTGGGAGCCTTCTTCCCCCACAGGCCACTGGGGTTACAGAGAGGTCAGGGCAGAGCCCCACTCTCTACACCGATACGATGCCCATCACAACAGCTCCTGAGCATCTCCCCAGACAATCGTCACCTTTTGGCCGAAGCAGCCAGGAATTATTTTGATGCGCTTTTTCCTTGCTGTTGCTAAGCTATTCTTAACTGCTACTGTCATTCTTAGAAGCCAGAGGCGAAGAGCAGGACCCCCCTCCAGAGCCCGGCATTGCACAGACAAAAGGAGGACACGTCCCCACCCGTCGCAGCTTTACAATGGCAAGAGGCAAAAGCTGAATGCAAAGGCAGGGGAGGAAGAATGAGAAGCTGGCGCAGTGACCGATGGTCCGGCAGGGTTTTGTTGGCACCAGGAATTTTTTAAAATGATGAAGCATTTGGTGATGAGGCTTAGCCGAGGCGTTTCTTGCAGGAGTAAGCCCGGTTGTAGGCCAGCAGCTGAGAAACCGCTATCTTCTCTTTTTTAGGCAACTGCTGTCAGGATGCTACTCCTTGAGAGGGACCACGCAGCTGCGGCGAGGCTGCATCCCCAGGACGCTCTGCTTAAACCCACCCTCCTTGTGAAGAAGCAGTTACCATCATCTCCAGCCTCCTGAAACAGCAGTGCTCGAATAGCTCCCAGAACACGTATGCATTCTGCCGAGTCAGAAATGAAGGGGTTCTGGGAAGGATCCCCAGGAGAAGGGCAGCAGCCCCCAGGCACACCCTGCTGCATGCACGAGAGCTGTGAGAAAACCTTTTAGAATGAAATGGAATGGAACATTTCAGTTGGAAGGGACCTACAACGCCCGTCTAGTCCAGCTGCCATCCCACGTGGAGTCAGGAGGCGGCTGGGTTGAGGAAGGCTCGTAGAGGTGCGGGGTACAAATTAATTCAGATTAATTCTCTCCATCAGTATCTACTACCTGATTTCCCATTATTTCTCTTGCTGTTGGCAGGATTTAGGCCTCCATCTTTTCCTCCTCATCTCTGCCCATCGTCTGCCTGCGCCTTTTTCCTGCCTTCTCCCCTGCCACATTTATACACCCCAGACCCTGGTGCCTCCTCCTTGCTTTCTGCTGTGAGTTTGGAGGGAAAAGGAAGGAGCCACGAGGCTTGAGGCTCCTTAGACCTTACACCACGAGCGGCGAGATGGCTGCAGAATAAAATGAAATATCTTCTTACAGATCAGTCTCTGGTAAAAACACGAACAATAAAAAGTAGGAATAAGCAGTTTTTCACACGAGAGGACTGAAAACGGTTTACAGTATCGCTAACACAGCTGCAGAAGCCAACGGGCTGCAAGGTGAGTGATGCCTGTCGGGAGTATCTGGTGCGCATCACGTCTGGAGCGTCCCGAGTGGCAAAGAGCTGGGGGCTCCCACCGGTGGAGCGGGAAACCGCAGACCCACGCCGGACCGGGGTCGGTGGGCGCAGCAGGGGAGCGCTGCCACGCTCCCCCAGCCCTTTGCCGTACTGCTTCACCCACCCGAGGAAGGCACCCCCGCGGGGCCGCCTGTCCCTGCCGCCCCTCCGGGACGTAGCGCCGGGTTCACCCCCACTAGGGACCCACCCGTGACGACCCCGGTGGGCTCATCCACAGCACACCCAGGCCGGGTTCGGCCCCTGCTGGGGACCCACCTGTGACCATGCTGGCGGGCTCACCCACCTGCACACCCCCACCAGGTGCCCCCC
>VZTV01035975.1:19828-45123 GCA_013400875.1 Anhinga rufa
CCCCCCCCCTCGGTTCGCAGGTGCCACCCTCGCCCCGCCGCCGCCGGGCGGGCAGCAGCGCGCCCCCGCGCCGGAGCCGCAGGTGAAATTCAGCCTCCGCAACTCGCCCGGCGACCAGGAGGGCGGCTGCAGGCTCGCGGCCGGCCAGCGCCGCCGGCTGGGCGGCTGCGGGGTCAACGCCACGGCCAAGACCTTCTTCATCGTTCACGGGTGGACGGTGAGTGCGGGCAACCCGGCGCGGGTGCGGGCTCCGCGCTCAGGCTGCCCCGCAAACGGCCCCCGGGCCGCAGCCCCCAGCCCGCCGCGCATCCGGGGCAACTTCGCGCGTTTTGAGCAACTTTGCGCGTTTTGAGCGCTATGGCCTCTTGGCCGCTGCACCTGAGGTCTCCAGAGCAAAGCGGTGTGGGTGATACTCTGTGAACCCCAGCGCGGCGGGGGCTGGCAGGGCCCTCCGGAGCTGCCCCCGTCCAGCCCCTGCGTGAGCAGCACCCCCAGAGCAGGGGCACAGGACCGCGTCCAGGCGGGGTGGGAATGGCTCCAGGGAAGGAGACTCCACAGCCTCTCTGGGCAGCCTGGGCCGCTGCTCGGGCACCCGCACAGCAAAGGGGTTTTTTCACCCATCTCATTCCCGACTGCCCAAGATCGTTTCATGACTGTATAACGTGAACACAGTGAAGGGAACTTGACATTTTTTTTCCCCTAAAATACAACTAACTGACCACTATGAAGGCGGCGTTTGCCTCAACGCACATAGAGACCTCCTGTCAGCATAGCTGCATGTCTGCGGTCTTGACTTCTGCTACCTGATCCCCTCGATAAAGAAACAGAGCGCAGACAGACTTTATCAAGCTTTCTTCTGCGTTTGATGTGGCCGAGCGTGTGGCACTAGGAGACTTATCAACTCTACCAGGGCTTATGAAAACAGTAGTGCCAAAGCTAGAAAACAGCTTAGCAGTCTGTCAGAGTTTCTGAAACTCCTGAGAAAAAGAGCTGTTCTGAGAAGTTTGGGGTTTGCAGAGGAGCTCCCAGCTGGAGCAGAATATGTAAATGGTATACACATATCTGCAAATGTGTAATCTTGGTCCCATAAGCTGGAAACTAACACCTGAATCTCTTTCTAGATGAGTGGCATGTTCGAAACCTGGCTGGACAGCTTGGTATCTGCTCTTCAGGAGAGGGAGAAGGATGCCAACGTGGTCGTGGTGGATTGGCTTTCGCTTGCCCACCAGCTCTATACTGATGCCGTCAACAACACGCAGATTGTTGGAAAAAGCATAGCAAGGCTGCTTGACTGGTTACAGGTAACACAAGAAGTCTGTTGTAATATTCCGTGAGGGATTGTTGCACAAGGGAGCAGGGTATAACACCAGCTCCAAGGCTCACAAGTGGGGAAGGCTCTGGTGTAATCCAAAGCCCAAGGCTCGGTGGAGCAATGGTTCATAGCTAAGGTGCTGCGCTCAGCCCTCGCGCAAGCAAGTGCTGCGGCGCTTTCTTGGGAGACACTGCTTTGCGGCACGCTCGGATGGGTGATGAAGTGGATTTCAATTTTAGGAGTCCTGTCTGAGCGATGTGAGCTCAGGAGTTGGGTGCTTAAAGTCAGTGTTGGCTTGGCAAGAGGGTGGAAGAAGAGAAGAGAGAGGCCCACAGGGCTACACTCGGCACTTGACTCCATGGCCAGGAGTCAGCTCTGCTGGCAGCTCCCTGGGAGGAAGCTGCTCCAGATGGTGCTCAAAGAATATCGGTTTTGGGGTTGGAAGGTGGGTACCGTGGCTGGGGGCACACCACAAGTGCCATCCAAACCATTCAACTTTTACCTGTCTTGACAAAAGAAAGAACAGAAGTACGTGTGTCAGCTCCCTCCTTCAATCTGTTCTCGGAATTGGACTTCAGGGTCCTGCAGATAGCAGCAATGCCAGATGCCCTGAAAGACAAGGCGGCAAATTATCATATCTTTATTTTCCTTGCAGGAGAACCCGCTTTTCAAACTCGAAAACGTCCACCTGATCGGGTACAGCCTGGGCGCCCACGTCGCCGGCTTTGCTGGTAACTACGTCCATGGGACAATAGGCAGAATTACAGGCGAGTGGCTTTTTAAGCAGTCTCATACTTTTCCTTAGCAGCAGCGAGTTTCCCCAAAGAGGCTCATTTCCTGTGCTGCTGTGATGTTGTTTCGGGCTTGCTTAGTCAGAAACTACAAGTTTCCTACCTATGGCAGCAGTGGGGAGTATGGGTCTCTTGACATGAGAAAGTATCTTAAATTTTGAACCCCCAAATGTAGGGGAAGTTCAATGAAAAACCTTTCAGAGGACAACCTGATCTTGAGTGTATTTGAAGTTAAATGTGGGTTCAAAACCAGTCCAGCTCAAGCTCTTACCATCCAAATCCTAAGCCTCTGGGTGATACTGTTTTTGTAATTATAGCTCATAAATTAATGGAAGTGAGAGCTATTGGGTGCAGTTTGTCCCATGAGATGTTTTGTCAACACCTCCACCACCCAAAAAACCCAAACAACAAACTAAACAAACAAAAACCACCACCCCCCCCAAAAAAACCCCAATGCCTCATCCTAAAAATATTGAAGGGAGTTCTTCTGACTGCAGAGGAAAGCTGATTTCAACATGTGAGAACTTAGGGCATGGTCCAAGGGGCTGCATTAAGTGTTTATAGGTGACACTGGAAGTAAGAATTCCTCAGAGCCTAGCAATAAATATCTGTATTTAGTTATTAGTTCCTCCGTATGTCCAGTCTGAAAATTGACTAAGCAAAAACCAAGGCAGCTTTATCTACCAACAGTCTCTGTGGGGTGCTAGACCTCTTCTGGTGTTCAGTCATCTGCTGCCTCTCGAAGTATCTCTTCACTGTGACCTAGCAAAGACTCATGCTTCCAGCAGGCAATCTGAAGCCATTGCTGTAGAGCAAACTGGTGTTACTATGGGGTTGTGCTGCACCAGAAGCAGTATGGGACATCTTCATTTGTTCCCTCAGTGAGATCTCTTGATCTTGGGGGACAGTGTCTGCAATGAGGCAGGGACTGTCTGTGTAACACCTGGTTAGGAGGGCTGCTAGCAGCAGGCTCCTGGCTATGTTCTGGATGAAATAACCCCATTTCTTATCTGGCATCTTACATACTGTCTCTAACACCAGGCTTGGATCCAGCTGGCCCTATGTTTGAAGGAGTGGACCCTAGCAAGCGCCTCTCCCCCGATGATGCTAACTTTGTGGATGTCCTACACACCTACACAAGGGAAACACTAGGTGTTAGCATTGGGATCCAGATGCCTGTAGGCCATGTTGACATCTACCCCAACGGAGGAGACTTCCAGCCTGGCTGTGGATTAAGTGATGTCTTGGGAGCAATTGCCTATGGGAGTAAGTTCTCAGTACTTGTCTTGCCTCTGGTCAGTGCAGACTCCTCACAAATACACTTTTGGGTTGATGCTGGGGGATGATCTAATTTACAAGAGCAGAGAAAACTATGTTTTCCTTCTGAACTGCCTGTACTACACAAGATAGCTGCTAGGAAGTAGACCTGCTTTTAATTCTGAAATAGCATGTTCTCACTCTAACACCTGATCATAAACTATGGTCATCTTATGCTAGGTCTATAATCCTCTTTAAATCTCTTTTCATGGTAGACACTAAATGACAAGTCCTCTTCAAGTGTCTTGCACTAACCTCTTGAATTGCTAGTGTTTGAAAAATGGTCAAGTCTGGCCGTGCTCAACTCACGTTGGGCTACAAAAAGGTATAGCTCACTGTATCTTAGCTGCCGGAGTGACAAATGCTTAAACAAAACATGTCCCTTGCAACTCTGCTTCTCTAGCAATTGGTGAAGTTGTTAAATGTGAACATGAGCGGTCTGTGCACCTCTTCGTGGACTCCCTTGTGAACCAAGATAAACAAAGCTTCGCGTTTCAGTGTACCGATTCCAGTCGCTTCAAGAAGGGCATCTGCCTGAGCTGCCGGAAGAACCGCTGCAATGGCATTGGCTACAATGCCAGAAAAACACGGAACAAAAGAAACAGCAAGATGTACTTAAAAACAAGAGCTGACATGCCGTTCAAAGGTACACTTTCCCTTGTGAAAAGAACAAACTCACCTCTAGGAGTGGACACCCAAAGTCAATGTTGGGAAAGATGTAGAGGGAGAAGAGTAGCATCATTAGGACCCAAGGGAATGGCAGGGAGATGTGCCAGGGGAGGGTTAGGTTGGGTATTGGGGAAAGGCTCTTCCCCCAGAGGGTGGTGGAGCCCTGGCACAGGCTCCCCAGGGAGGCAGTCACGGCACCCAGCCTGGCGATGTTCAAGAAGCCCTTGGACAAGGCCCTCAGAGCCGTGGTGTGAATTTGGGGTGTCCTGTGCAGGGTCAGGAGCTGGACTCGATGGTCCTTGTGGGTCCCTTCCAGCTCAGGGCATTCTATGGTTCTATGATCACTTCAAAGCAGCGCAAAACCAGGCATTAGTCTTTTGCTGTTACCTGGCTGCATTGCTGTTCTGTGGCATTGCTCTGCTCCTTCCTCCATGTAAACTCAAGCGGGCTTTGGCCATAAGGACACTCTGCCTTTTGAGCAGGATTATAGCGTACTTGTCATACTTGCACGACCACCCCAACCTTAGAGTGTAATGCTTGGGGAGCCCTCCCCAGGGTGGACCTGCTGCTGTCGTTGTGCACATGTCAACTTTGTAATCAGTAAGGGCAGGAAAAAGTGATCAATGATGTCTCAATAAATACACGGTCTAGCCTTTGTCAGCCAACACTATTTCACAAAGAGCAATGCTGAGCAATGTTGTGTCTCAAAAAACTCAGCTCCATCTATGCTCTCCTTTTTCTCTCCAGTCTACCATTATCAGATGAAAATGCATGTCTTCAGCTACAAAAGCTTGGGAGAGGCTGATCCCACTTTCTCCGTCACCCTTCATGGCACCAATGGAGACTCTGAAGCTCTCCCTTTAGAAATGTAAGTAAGCTGTCCTGTTGTGCTTGCTTAGGTAAGAAGGCCACTGGGACTAGACAAGGTGGCATTGCTCTTTTCCCCCAGTAACACTAGCATTGCACCTGAGCCTAGCAGCCTCGCTTCATCACCGTTCAGAAAAACTTTTAATCCAGTAACTTAATTATAATTTATTGCTGAGAAAGCAATTTGATGTGCCCAGTCCTCTATATATTAGCCTTCATGGCTCATTGTTCAAGTACTTTGTTTTGCTTTTCCCCTCTGCCATTTCAATATAGTCTGAAAGCACCCGTGTCTCTGGAGGCATTGTTAACCTCCTTTAGCCTCTCCCAGAAGAAAGTCAGTCAAGGCACAAAATTCACCTTTAAGCTACAGAAGGTTAGCTGAGCCAAATACATGATGCATTGTATTGAACCAGCTATCCAAGGTCACTTTCTTTAGCATAATTGGTAATTAACTGGTAACAGTTGAACGTGGAGCACTTGATAAGCTTCAGAGGGCTGTGTTTAACTTCTTGGGTGGAATGAATGAGCATCTGGCATGTTTCCATAAGGAAGAATGTTGTCTCTGCTTGTGTTTCAGGCTTGATCAAATTGGCCTAAATGCTACTAACACTTTCCTGGTCTATACTGAAGAGGACATAGGTGAACTTTTAAAAATACAGCTCACCTGGGAGGGAACATCTCAGTCGTGGTATGATCTGTGGAAAGAGCTGAAAAGCTACTGGTATCGGCCTGTGAAGTCTTCCCAGGAACTGCATATCAGACGTATACGTGTGAAATCTGGGGAAACACAACAGAGGTAATAGTTGTGTTAGGCTGCATGTAAACTGACTCAAACGGAGAAATATTCAAAATCTGACAAAAGTTGGTATTTTGAACTTAGCTGGTACCTTGAACTGTCTTTTCCTCTCTGGTGTTAACAGCTAATGATCCCTCATGGTGCAGGAGAGTGGGTTACTTGCTAGCAGGAGGTTGCAAACTAGGCTTTAAGCAAAACTAGTCACTGCAGATCAGATCTGAGATGTTCTTTTGCTTTATTTAGCTAGTGTGACATTGTCTTGCCTGCCCTTGGGGACTAAATTAGCCTACTTCAAGATGCCTTAGATAATACCTGAAGGGTTAAAGTACTGACAATGCCAAAAGTATTGAAGCATAGATGGGCACAGCTATTATTTACATGCATAATGTGCTGATTTGGCACAACAAGCTATACCTAAAACTGCAGCCTGTAACATAGTGACACCAACTCCTAAGCACTACATTGCTTCTCCTACATCTCCTCCTGAGATCTCTGTAATTGGAAAGCTACCTGAGCAACCAACAAGGAAAGCTGCTGAGCATCTAGCACTGCACTCCCAAATCTGTACAGATCTCCCAAATCCCAAACTGCACTCCCAAAATTGAAAGGTTAATCTTGTTCTGAAGGCCACCCAGATATGTTAAAGAACAGCAGTTAATATTTACAATTTTCCCACCTTTCTCAGAGCTTTAAATAAGCATCACCTATCATCTGTAAGGTATTCTGCATCCTAGCTTCTACAGTCTATGAGAGATATGGGTAGTAGAAGCAAAGATCCCCAAATAAAATACTAAAGTAGGAAATAAAATAGTCATTCATCAGGCTAATGGTGTATAAAGATGCTCCACAGGAAGGATGTCAAATCAAACAACTTGTCCTAGAATTAGCTGCAATCCATATTACACACTATTTGTTAATCATGGAGACAACAGGTACCTTCTCTTGACTTTGATTCCTCCTCCTCCTAGGTTTGCTTTCTGTGTGGAAGATTCCCAGCTGACCAGTATATCTCCTGGTAAAGAGCTCTGGTTTGTGAAGTGCACAGGGGAATGGCAAAAAAGGTACGGAAGATCAGCTAAAAGAAATCCTGATGTATGTGACTGTGATGGGATGAGTTGAACCAGTTTGGGGTGGGGATTTTTGGGTTTGATTTGTTCTGGGTTTCCCCCTGCCCCCATTCAGGCTCCTGGAACCTCTTAAAAAAAAAAAGCTAATAAGTTCTAGGCCAAGATTCCTAGCTATTGGACTTCAATTTCACGTATGCCTTGACTATCACTAACTAGGTGATATTATCTTCACTTCTGATCTCAATTTGTCATCTTGTACCTTTATATGCTTACTACAAGATGGGTATAATGATCCCTGGGCCTAAGGAAGCTCTCTGCTTGCTATTGTGGTAGATGCTAAAAAGGAGGTGCTACCAATACCCAAGAACCTTGCACTAGCAGAGCTACTTAGGGCAGTTAATAGATGCCTCTGTAAAGCAGAGGAAAGCTGGGAGTACAGGGGAATTGCCTCAAAGACCATTTCAGCCTAGTAGATCTTGAGCTGCCAAGAAATCTCTTCATCAATTTTGGGCTCAACTACATGAGCAAGACACAGCTGAGGACTTGCCATGGTGTTACAGTACTGATTCCTACTGCTTCACCTCCAGCTATGGTAATCTATTCTGGTTCAGGAGAGGGCAAACTTAGCTGTTGCCAGAGCATCTCAGCCCTGCTTAACCTCTGGGGGACTTTCCTGACACCTAGGAACAGTCCTCAGAGCATGACTTCCAGTAAGTCTGGTCCCAGCAGCGACAGCTTGATTGCTTCAGACTGCCTCTAAGTCATGCATTAAATGAATCCCTGTTCATTTCACTAAATTATCATCTCCTTCAGATGAAGCACAGCCTTTTGGCCTCTCAAATATCAATTTGTAAACTTAGTTTTGTCTCTTCTAATCTGGAGACAAAGTGCTTGTTAGGACTAGCAAAGCCCTGTGAAAGTCGTGCTTTGCGCAACCTTCTTGAGCGGCAGAGCTCCTCTCAGAAATGCGAGCTGGTACCGTTCCAGGCTTGGCAGAAACTAGCAAGCTGTGCTACATGCAGTAGCAAACAATTCTGTGAATGAAACCCCTGTGCAAAAACTTGTTGCTCTGCCACAAGTCTTGAAAGATCAAGTAAATATTCCTGCAGGTACAATAAAAGGCTGTTTTGATAGGCTTCTCTGTAACCCCCATAAAACAGAATTGCTGGCAGATGTGCCCTTCCTGCTTTACTCGTGGCGTGCAGCTTTTGCACGAGGCAGAGGAGCAGATCTGAGCTCCAAAGTACTATGGTTTCTAGGAAGTGAGCCTTCCTCCCAGAGATCACGAACAATTACTTGCTGTTCAGCTCTCCATTCCTGCCAAATCATTGGCATATTATACCTCCCCACTTGGAGGTTGAGTCTGCAAACATCTGTCCACCCTGAATAGATCTCAACAGGCAGAGTCTAGCATCAAGACCTGTAATTTCTGTCTGTAGCCTACTTGCATGCATAATGTCTGCTTCAGGCTCTCATTGAGTAGCTACTGAGCAAAGTGCTGATTTGATAGAATACAATATCAACCTGTAACATCTAAACCTGTTCTTAGTGTCCTAGAGTTATTAGGAATTATTTACTGCTCCTCTTAACTTCTACATTTAACTAGTTATCTTTTTCCTCTCTGCTTTTCCCCTCTCTGCTTTTCCCAGATCTGTCTCAAATTTGCTCTGAAAACTTCTCCGAAGACTCGCAGCTGAGCAACCTAGGTGCATGAAGACCACACAGGTGGAAAAAATGCTCTGGCAAAAATCTGGCTTGGTAGCTCTTAAAGCAACTAGCTCTTCAGAACAAGACATCTTGGATCAGAGGCAAGAAACTGAGGAGCAATTGATGGACTGCGGTCCTAGACCTAGGATAACCAAAACCACATTCTCCTTCCCCAAAGAGCCTGGTTTGTGCATTTAACCTTACCTTGACCTGTTACACGCTGCATTTCCTGCCTGTTCCCATTAACCAGGACTACAGATGATATCTTCACAAATGTAGACCTCAGCAATGATCTTCTGGTCTGCCTGCCAGTGGAGTTGAGAAGATAACCATGCTAACTTCCCATCAGACTGTTGGTGACAGAGCTGCCAAGAACAAATTAGCGTCTAGTGTAGGAGTTACTGTGGGTTTGATAGCACTGTGGGCTGTTGAAGATGAGACCAGCACAGGTCAAGTGTGTGGGGTTGTTCAGGGGAGGGGTGGGTATAAGCACAATGACACTTAACTTCTTAAGTTGTCCTTCGCTTGCCTTAAAAATAATCTATTCTGTGTCTGGCTGATACTGAAATCTCAATATATTACCTTAGAAGAAGGTAGTAATCCATTCTCCCTGTGCCTAGGGCAAAGCACGGTGCAGGTGGCAGGTGATAGTGTTGGCAGCTGCTCCTTGCTCCCCAGTCAGCATTGGCAGCGAGACTGTCTGCTCCTGTGTGTTGCTCCATTTGTAAGAGGCAAATGGCCGCTGCCCATCTACTGACTGTAGAGGATGAGGAAAACAATGAACTCTACTGCTTCAGGAGAGCTTTGCACCAGTCCTCGTAACTACTGAGAGTGTGTTCACCTCTGTTCAGATGCTGTTGTACTACCAGTGCATAATTAAGACCTTATGTTTGTGCAGAGTATTTAACTGAGCCCAACAGATGACATCCTACTCTCATTACCACACTATCCTGGTAAGATCCTCTGGTGCCAGATGGGCTTTGCTCTGAGTTTGACAGACTCCCTACAGCTGTCTTGCTTGCCAAAGCAGAGTGGACCGTGTCAGGGGTTAACTAGATTGTTTTTGTTTGTTTGTTTGTTTTTATTTTTGGAAAGAGACTTGGTATAAGGTTGTTCAGCCTGGAGAAGAGAAGGCTGCGGGGAGACCTTATTGCGGCCTTCCAGTGCTTAAAGGGGGACTATAGGAGAGATGGGGATGATCTCTTTAGCAAGGCCTGTTGTGACAGGACAAGGGGTAATGGCTTTAAACTAAAAGAGGGGAGATTCAGACTGGTTATAAGGAAGAAATTTTTTACAGTGAGGGTGGTGAAACCCTGGCCCAGGTTGCCCAGCGAGGTGGTCGATGCCCCATCCCTGGAAACACTCAAGGGCAGGTTGGACGGGGCTCTGAGCAACCTAGTCTAGTTGGGGATGTCCCTGCTCACTGCAGGGGGTTGGACTAGATGAGCTCTAAAGGTCCCTTCCAACCTAAACCATTCTATGATTTTATGAGAACCCTTGAACTTTTTGGCATGCAGAAAGGCAGTCTCAAAAAATGGTGTTGCCAGATGGTGCACTAAAGACTTAGCAAGTCATCCTGAGGCCTGCAATTCTCTCTGTTCTTGTAGAGCTTCAATCCAACCAAAGCAAGCTCATTTGGAGATTTTCTTTCCATGGTTTTATGTGAAGGCTTCAATAACAAAGTCTTTAGTAATTATCTGTGACTTGTCACCATGCCATACTTAGAGTGGTTTCAAAGCCCTATTTGTATATTATGGTTTTTGTATGACTTGAAACATAATTTATTTCATATATTGTACATATGTAAAGTTTTAAACATTTTTGACTTGAGTAACAGTTTTTATAAGCCTTAAGACAAAAAATAAAGGGCTCTGAAAATCAGTGAAGTCTTGTTATTGATCTACCACAAACTTTGACATGCCTTGCCAGAACAGCAGCATATGGCCATCTTGTCCCTCTCCTGGAAGTCACCAAGACCAGCAGGAGGAGGACACAAAGGCAGAGCAGCAACCAGGTGGGTGCTGGCAAGTAGGTGCCCTTATCCAGCACTCTCCTTCCAAGTCCTCTCCAGGCTGTGTTGCCAAGGTAGGCTTCCCTCCACCCATGCAGCACCAAGTATCTTCAGGAGTGGATCAAAGTCACTCTATCTACTCATGTGTTACAGCTCCCGAGATGTCCATCATACAACATTACTGCTTTACTTCTAGCCTTAGCCTAGCGCTGAGATCATGATTTCAACAGTGCCCAAGGGATCATCATTTATTTTTTCTTGGCAGAGTAAATATTACAAAATAAAAATCACTGTCTGGGTAGTAATAGAGGAGTTTTCTGTCTGCCCCTTCCCTACACTGGCTATAAAGCATACTCAAGCAGGGAAGACTACCAAAAACATTAACCGTTCCTTCTCACCCTGTTTTCTTTCACGCCATGGCAATACCACTACTGCTTTTGGCTGGGGGAAAGCAAGATTTTGTGTTACTTGCTCTCTGTGGCTACTGCAGTGAACACAGTGGACTCTGGAAAGACCATTGCTGCTATGCCAGGCTAGCCAAGACAAGTTAGAACAAATGCCCTCTTCTCTGTTAACTTCCTGAATTAATGCTTTTTCCCCCTCCATTGAATGTCATTTTTTCCCCCCTGAAATGCTTCACCTTTGCTTGACTTCAATCATTAGCGCTTTAGTGAATACTTGTAAGAAAACTCACACAAATCTGGTTACTAACAGGTTTTCCCAGCTTTTCCCAGCAGCTGCACCATCAAATTTAAGGAAACCTCTCTGTGCTTTGCCTATCTCTGACACAAATTGGTGGCACAAATCCAGCAGCAACAGAAAGACTTTGCACAAAAAGTAAATACCTCCAAGCTGTGGAAGACTTACATGAAATTATTTAGTTAACCTTTTCCTGTGAAAAGCCCAGTAATGGCTGGACCTCAAGGAAAACTACTTTTATAGATTCAGCAGAATAATGGGGAGGCTGTTTGATGCTTGTAGGGCCCCTAATTATTCTGCACCCCAGAGGTGGAGAGTTTTTTTCCTGATGTGTTTCTGTGGTGCTACCTTCCACCTTGTGCAAAGATGGGAGGACACCAATACTGTAAGTCATTTACATGCATGGCTGCTTATTCCAGTTTGAGATCCCTTCCTGTAACAGTGATGGGCTATAGGACTCCAGCACTACAGCTGCAGCACTCCTGCAAGTGATGCATTCCCAGTTAAATCAGAGAAGCTGTGTGTCCAGCCATTTGGGACTCATTTCTTGCATGCTACCCCTTGGATACAGCTGCAGTGCAAGGGCTGGTGCCTCTCGCAGGATGATTCTCCTGCAAGGACAAGCAGGTGCTGACCCCTGTCACATCCATCTGCTCTCTACAAGGAAAAGGGTGAAGAATATAACCTTATGAGAGAAGAGGAACAGGCTGCAGCTCTTTCTCATCCATGGGCATCCCCTCCAGGCATCTGGCCCTTCACACAGCAAATGTGGGCTCCCAAATGCATCACTCCTACTGCTCCACATTTTGAGGGTAACATCATGCCTCCTGGCACATGAACGCACAGCTCCCCTAGTTATGAGCTTGGTTCTGCATTAGACAAGTGAGAAAACAAAGAGAAGGGGCCATTTTTCTGAAGTCTCTAATGAATTTAGGATCAGCACAGCAGGCACCCCCCAAATCTATGCCAGGCAGGGCTGAGGCTACAGGCTGGACCCGCTGTGGGGTGACCACTGTGCTCTCAGATGCCTGGCATCCCCCCTAAGCCCCTCGATTTATTCGGGATCGCTTTTTCACAGCCACTCCATTCAGGTCCCACCAAAGGTCAGGCTGTGTCTCTAGAAGAACAATACGCCCTGCACAGAGAATGCTTTACCACCCTCCTTGTCCCCAACCCAGGACTGCCCCAGCACCTGAGTGCAAGCACCAGCTCCTGCGATCAGCAGTCGTTGGGCAGTTTCACCAGGTGGACCACAGCATCCCTGCTTTTGAAGGTAATTTGAACGTTTGGAGTTTGCTTCTCCCCCATTTCCCAGTGTAACACCACCCCTTCTTTCAGCTGGTGCTGCAAGATCGTAGTTTGGTCACCAGAAGTTCCCAACATGGGACGTACTGGCTGTAGACAGTTTCCAAGCTATGAAAGTCTGGGCAGAATAAATTCAACAAAACAGCTATGTTCAGGAAGAGAAAGACCAGCCAGTCCTTTCAGGAACAAGGACAGCGTATTCTTTGCCCCCTTCCGGCACTGAAGTAACGAGGCAGTCCCACACCACCAGGTAAAGCTTTTCAGCGGTCCCCAAAAGCAGCCTCACAGAAAGATGATTGCAACTGTCCAAGAAACCCAAGATCCTGCTCCTTGGACTGCGATAACAAGTTGTAATTTTATGCCTGTTCGGATGCTGACATTCCAACATAAATTATACAGCTCATTCCCTTCAATGGCGATCCTGTCCAGCCCAGCAGCAAACACAAAGAATCTGGCAACTTTTGCAAAATCCACGCAAAAGTATCAGGACACCTCATGCTACCCAGAGGGATGGGTAAAGCAGCTTGACCCAGAGCTGAGCCAAGTTTAAAACAAAAATCAGATTTCCCCCCCACCCTTTTTTTTTTTTTCCTTCCTCGATTATTGGTTGTTTCCTTTCTGTTCTAGGTTGTTTTGTAGCTGTTTCACAAAGCTTTAGGATGTTTATGGCAAACTGTATAAAAACAACACAAAGTGCAAATGTTCAGAGTCCTTTTCTTCTGACATGACTTGTAGTAAGATTGAAAAAATGAGGAAAAGGGACCAATAAACGCAAGACTTTCCAGGCCATGCTGTTCCACCTCTCCTAGCCAGCTGTCCTAATTATTGCAAACAGGCAAACCGGCTCAGACAAAGTAAGAAATGACACAAGACTTGGACCAAACCTTAAGACAACTCTGGTTGATTTTTTTCCTCCTTTCCATATGGCTTTCCATATCCTGTTTTTGGCTAAAAACAGATGTATCCTACCGAATTATGAAGAGAAAGGCCACATTCAGCCTAGCTGGAGCTAAGCAGGTATACTGAAAAAAAAAAATAATCTTACTCCCTTGCCATAAAACCTGCAGATGTTAATGAGAAGATCCTTGCTCTGCAGATCTCTGTGAAACAGCCAAATCTGTCAGTTCTTTGAATAACCCATTAAAGAAACAATCATGGAAAAGCTGGATTATTCATACATTGCAATGGAGGGAACTTCCAATGACAGATCTCAAAATATCAGTTGGATAATAATGCTTGGAATTTCTCTCTGCATTTCAGAACGGTGGATCTGGCTGGTTTATGGATGACTAAGGTTATTCAGAAAACTTGCTGCTCATGCTACAGAGCGTTGATTAGCATTGACTTTATCGTTGAGGAACACGAATCCACGTGATGGTCATCACCAACCTGCACCACTGTGAATAACATCGGAGCACAAATCAAGGAAGGGTGAGAGTGAGAGCAGCATGAATCTCCTTTCTGTCATCAGGTGAGGCTGCAATCCTTGATGCATTAACATGCAAATAACTAAATTCGAACACAGCAAAATCAACAAGATTAACAGCTTTGCCTTAGGAGCGCTCCACAAGTCAGTGACAGACAAACCCCAGATGCCTTGACCTTGGATAACTGCTCAGCACCTACACCAGAAGGGTGCACGGTCTTATTTTCCAAGCAGTTTTCACGCACAGAAAAATAGGTGAAGAGCTTTTCCTCAATGAAGCTTTCTTGTACTTGTTCAGCCTGGCCTAATACGGTCTACACCCCCACCCCATATTAATATGCCGGAAGGTAAAGAAAATTGAAAATTAGAAGGGAGAGAAGGACACTCCTAAGGCTGTTATGGTAGAACATCTGTCCTCAGGAAGGAGGCAGCACATTTATACATTGGTACATATTTGCCTTAGTGATTTCAGTAAGCAAAGCCAAAGCTGCAAAAGCAAGGACTCGTTAGCTTTTCTGCAAGTTGTGTCTGCAAAGCTTCCTCCTGGCCCAGAAAGCTATCGCTCCAGAGTCCTCGTCTCAAGGGCTCTGACTGGCGGCTTTTGCACAAGTTCAGGTTGACCCGCGGGGGCACTGCTCCATAGGACACGCACACCAAATGCAGCTAAGCACATGCACAAGTCTTCCAGCTGGGTTCCCTTTGAAATCTGCAGGAGTTTTTCCTCGGACTTCAGCAGAAGTTCGGTGGGTTTTAACCTATGGAGAGATGCTGATCCAGGGAGGTGACAGAGGCTGACCTGTTGCTGAAATGCCTAGGCAAGCAGCACGCTCTGCACTTTGCAAGACTGGTTGCAAAAGGTGTAAATTTAGAAAAATTAAACTTCATACACTTTTTTTTTCCTGTTTCTTCTTCCCATCATCCTCAGTTACTGGCCTAAATTCCTGTCTGAAGTCCAAGCCACACACTGCCTCTAAGCCAGCTCCAGTAACAACATCAAAGCCCTGACCTAGACCGAATCTGCATTCCAGCCAACAGCTACTTAACAGGACATGATGAACTTTACATCTAGTGCATCTTTACAAAGCTAAGGCAAAAGCAGATCTGTTTTTTCAGTTTGATCCAAAGATTCTTAATTAACTTTTTGCTGCTCTGTAATGTGATTTTAGCGTTCCTTAAAGTTGTTTCCCCTTCCCCACTGGAAGACTATGAGAAACAAGCGGAGAAAACCTGCCAACTATGTGGGAGAAGCAATGAACCTGATTGTATAAATGAAATGCTGTCAGACAGTCGAGAAAAAAAAAAGAAAAAAGAGTAAAAAAAAAAGCATGCATTTCCTTTTCTTCTAGTCCTATTACAAGTTATTAAGTAGTATGGGAGACAAGGAAAAAGTCAAATAAGCTTACAATATTTAAATAGATACTATCTCCTTAAGATAATCATCACTAATACTGGTAATAACTGGGACAGGAGAGAGTACCCAGAAAAATTTTTCCACTTTTCCACTTATACAAAACTGTACATTAAAAAATACAAAACAAAAACATTTTGAAGAAGATTGTGTTAATTCAAATCACATCCTGTGCAGGCCACTGGAATCAAAGCCAAGCTCTGCTGTTCATCATTAAATTCCAGAAACCATATAGAAGATAACTTTTTTAGTTAATTCGGCATAATCACAACTCCTCTCACCTTGCAGCTTGTGAAAGTCAACCTGCACCCATGTTTCTGCAGCCACATCCCGGAGCTAGCTCCCACCCCTGAGCCACTGCCTATCCCCAGTAAGTCCATATCAGTTTTCCCATTGCTTTTTTTTTCTGCCAAGCTTTAGAAGAATCATCCTCTTCTACTGCTGCCAACATTTAGAGAAATGGTGAGCCCATGCTTGTCCTCCAAAGGCTCCACATCTATGTGCGAATATTAGCTGGAGAATTAAAGCCCCCAGTGGCTGCTTGTGCAATCCCACCAGCAATGCCATGGCTGGGGTCATCCCTGGGAACAACTCTCCAACCCCAAGCCCACTTCTTTCTCAGTCTTTTCCTTCCATCCTCTCTGTTTCCTGTTACTCACCTGCTTTTAACCCCTCTCCATGATGAAGTTATGCTCCATCCATCCACCTGGCTCAAACTAACCACTTCCAACCCATACAACAACATATAATTACCCAGGAGGTTCTTCCCACCACCACTGCTGAGAAGTAACCTCACAGCACAGAGCTCTGCCAAGGACAATCTACATTTCAACCCTCTCCACAGCTCAGGCAACATCCTGAGCTCCTCCTCATCTTCCTCCCATTTGCTCAGCCTCTCCCAATATAGCTCCTATAAGACTTTGAGCCCTCTCCCCTTCCTTAGCTGAAGAACAGCCAGGTATAGAACAGCATCCAGGACAAGCTTTGAAATACCTGAGGATGAGTTGCTCCCACCCTGGAGCAGAAACCCCACTCATGGCCCCAGTAACACCTGGGATGAGACGGGCAATGACATTGCCTTAGCAAGTGGACAGTGTGGTACGGGGGTTCCCATTTCCCTGCACCTCCAGAGCCACGCACCAAAGCAGTTGAGATCAGGGAAGTGACTTTAAAAGGCTTGTCCATAAACAGTGATGGAGGAGAGTTTGCTCCAGCCAGGCCACCATCTGCTCCCTGCCATAACCCTTTGGGTGCCAGCAAGGCTGGATGAGATGTAGCTCTTAGCCCTGCTCGTGTGGAGGCACTTGGAACTTGGTCTTCTCAACCTGCATTCTCTCCTAGGACTTCTCAGAAGAAGCACAGCTAGGAGCCCCTCCTCACCTGCATCTTATAACAGCAAACCTCTCTACTGAACTTCCAGAGAGAGGTGGAAGGTACAGGTGCATCCCACCCCTCTCAGCTGGGTCATGCTGCTGCTGGCCATGTCAGCCACCTTGTAAAGCCAACACAATAAATGCCTTCCAGGCAGTGTGGAAGCACCCACCAGGAGCTGTGCTAACAGCAGCAGGCATGGTGCACCCAGCCATGGTGGAGGCCACCAAAGCTCAAGCCTCTTTGCCAAGTATCAGCCCCTGCTCACTGGAAGATGCTATAGGAGCCAAACAGCACATCCTGAACATCAAGGGTATTTACGGTGGCTCCCTCCTCAGTATCTTTATGGACCCTGACTTGAGCATCCAGAAGAAACAGCTACTACTCACACCAAGAGCAACCTTTCTTGGGAAGTCCCCAAGATAAGCTGGTGTTGTAGTGCTGGCTCCTGTGCTCTGCAACTTGGGAAGGATATATGGGATGAGACCTCCCCCACTGTGTGCTTCTAAGCTATTATGAGCTGGCAATCCCATGAACATATCCAGCCTTTACCTAAGTTGGCAGTCAGTTTGGGAATTCAAGGTGAAGGACCATGCTCTCCCCCAGCCAGGCTCCTTGCTATGCTCAGGGGAGATCCGTGGTGGTTGCACAACAGCAGAGCTTTGCTCTCTGCCCACTCTATCAATATGATTTTTTCCAAGCAGGATAAAGCCACCTGCAGCACCTGCTTTACACCAGCTCCAGACCTGGCCTGAAGAACATAATCAGCTGCTCACTGATTTATACCCTGGGAGATGGGCACATGAGCAAGTGTTTGTTTGTAAACCAAGGATGGTTTATTCCTCTTATTAATTCAGTATCCTTCAGAAGGCGCACTATGTCGGCCCCATTCAGCAGCCGTTTTATTTATTATTTTATTCCTGCATAATCTGTGCTTCGAACAAAGACACGCATTGTTGGTGTGGCTGACAAACAAAAACTGGTTTTTAAATTCCTGCTGTGTTGTTTTCTCCCAGTTTTGCTGAATTGGCTTTTAAATTCAATTTAAAAGCTTTTCACTTAAGAAAGAAGAAAAATCTGTTTTTTCTAATCCCACCAAGTTACTTCCTTATGCAGTTTCAACAGCATTTTGTTGCTCCAACAAGCTGGGAGGCTCTTCGTGCCAGCCTACCCAGACTGCTCTGCCTAGAACATCCCATCCCATAGCTTTAATGTGACTGAGCTCAAGAAACAAAGCAAAAGGACCAAGTCCAGGCTTGGGCACATACTGATGTAGCTTTCTCATCCTGCTTTTGGGAAAAAAATAAAATAAGCCCAGTGGGTTGCATATTTTAGGAGCTGTTAACTTGAATTCTGATCCGAATGGGCCAAATGCCCCATGGCAGAAAAGTCCAGGGAAGGTAAACAAAAAGAAAGCCTCACAGTGCTTGTTGAACTAGAGATGGTCTCTGTACCCATTGCAATTAGAGCTGACCTATTGCAAAATACACACCAAGCATCTCCCTCCTGGCTACTGGACTCCTGTTGACTATCCAGAGTCTCTGGAGATGATGCTGAAGCAATCGCAGATATAATATTTTGACTGGCTGGCTGACCACAAAAAGGGTCTCTGGTTATAACACAGAACAGCAAAGTAGATCCAAGGTTGGCTGTCAACACTGATATTTACAGACAACCTTAAGGTCACAGACTAGCCCAGACACACAAAATATGCTATAAACCCCTTGGCAAACTGCTGAAACTGGACTCTGAGGTTGCTGGTCTCTGTTCCTGCAGGATGCTCGAAGCCTACTCAGGTATTCAGGTCTGGAGCCTAGAAATCCCTCAACAGCATGTCCATAACCCGCTGCACCTACTGTCCACAACTACAGGTGAAACTGCTTCAGGTCTGGACATGAGCTGCTTGTTGAGGCTTAGGAGGTGGGAAAGGATGTAACCAGTAAGCCAGCCTTGTTGAAGGTGATTTTCAAGGGTGAAGCCTATTTAAAGACAAACATTTATGCTGGCCCCATCCTGAGCTTGTGGTTTTTCTTTCAGCTGAAAGTCTGGTGGCTTAAGACAATTATATTTCAGATCCACAGCAAATGCAGGGCGATGTTGCGGAGCGTATAAAGGCTGCCAAGGGACGTCTTACAGCTTGCCAAGTGTGACCCCAGCTATATCCATGTGGCAATCCTGTACACAGTTGTGTGTAAGCACAGGTTAGAATATGCAGACAGACACAGTCCCTCTCAACCCCACGCATGACATCGAGGACCACTGTTGACCAAGGGTGAAGGGAAGGCACGCTTGTTTTAGCAACTGCAGCCTGCTTCCACAGTACGACAATGTTATCAGAGTTCCTACCTCACTGAAGTCTGCAGAAGAAATAGTGCCTGATGTTGGGTCATCAAGCAGTGGTTTTGAATTCCCAGCTTCTGGGTACAATCTTGTCCCCAGCATGTTTCTTGCACCCTCAAGGGAGCACACCAGAAAGACAACATTGCTGCTGAGGTCCCTTTATCAGTCCTGTAAAGCTGCAGGGCAACCTCCCACCAGTTTCTGGAGTAAAACCAACTTGCTCCATTCATCCATGACCAGATCTCTTGGTTAACAGCAGAGGGATGCATTCCCCAAGCACCTCCAGAGTTTAGGGGTGTTCAGGCTGGGGTGCATCAAATCAGAGGGGCCGTTTGCTGTCAGATTGCAAGCCAAAGCTAAAGAGGTGACAGACTGTGACTAGGAAGGGAGTAACTTTCTACAGACCATCGGCATTCCCATACTGCTCTCTGAGTATAGCTGGCATTGCAAAAGAAGTGAGGAAGAGTTAGGAAAATGGATTTCATCCTTTATCCTGCTCAACCACTTTCTGATCACACAGGAAGTCCAGAGGGGACAAAGACACAAAAGAGTCTGAATGAAGTATTTGTGTAGTAAGACCACAAATAAAGCATTTTTCTCTGCCTGTGACAATACATCTGGTCTTATCCATGCTGGCCTTTTTGGTTCAGTTCCTAGAATAACCCAGCCAAGTACTTATAAGGTCTTCAGGTGCCAAAGGAAGCAGGTGGGAACAGACTGGGCTGTCTTCAAAGGACACACTCAGCCATGCAGAGGATGTTCCCCCAGGCTTGTCCCTTGATGACCTCCCCTTTTTATTCATCATCTGCTGTCATCATGTACCTTATTCTTCAAAACACCCAGAAACCAACTCTAAGATGGTAATATTCCCTGAAAAAAAGCCCTTTCCTATGGCAGAGGTGACCATACCATACCCAAACCTGAGGCCCCAGAACAGTTCTCCAGCATGTTTGCAAGTGCTTCTGCCAGAACGTGGTGTTTTACGGACTTTGTGGTCGATGCTTTCACTTTTCAAGAGACAAGAAACACTGGTTTTGCACAGGAGTTTCTACATACAGAGGAATTTCAGTCTTGGAGCACCCCAGATTTCCAGATCTATAGATAAATCCTCTTCAAGTCTACACTCACCTGTTGCACAGGACCTGGGCTTTATGTCAACCTTCCCCTGACCTCTTTCTCCTACTATCTGGAAAAACTGTCCCAGGTAAAGTGAGAGGACACTGGAGAGGATCTCAAACTGCACTAAGCCCTGCCTTTGGTGTAAAAGTCGGAGAGTTCAGGTTATTAAAAACGTGCTTTGAGTTCCAAGAGCCACACAAGGTGGGGAGTGCCTCCTACCATGTGCTTATCATCCTCCCACCATGAAGGGGTCCTGCCCTCAGCCAGGGGGGCTCTGCATATGTGACAGAGCATAAAAACCTGAAGGAGCTCCCCATACAGCCAATGACTACTGCAAGAAACATACATTCTGGCTGGTTTTGCCCTTAGACTTCACTAACAGGTATGGAAACCAGGCTGGAATAATAACAATTAAAAAAAAAGGAACACAGTTTGGGATGAGTTTTGGAGCATATGGCTACATGGGCCGTGTGTGCTCAGCCCCAGCACGGTAGAAGGAGGAAGATGCATCCATGCACCTTGTCTAAATTATCCACATACTGTGGAGTATGGTCTGTGGAGCTGAAATATTCATCTAGCTATCGTTATACGCAATGATAAAAAAAAAAGTAATTACCCCGGTAACTCCTCTGCAGTCTCTATATTGTGGTCTTTATCCTTTTTTCCTTAAAAAAAAATAAATAAAAAGAAAAATAATCACAGTCAATTCCTCAGCTGCTACGACAGCAACATTTTAGATCCAACTTAAATGCCTAAGGTGAAATTTTAGATCCAACTTAAATGCCTAAGGTGAGATTGTAATAGCTGACTTTTTGGAATTTAATCAAGTTTCCTCCATCTCACCCAAATTACAGCCCATATAAAATCTTCTTTATGGATACTCGGACCAGCACTGAAAGCTTTATCCATTTCTACATAGTACAAAGAGACCTTTCTGAAGTCAGCATCTTACATCGATATATTGTCTTTATCTACCAAAAGCAAAATCTCCTTAAAGGAATGAATAGGGTTGTTTCAACAGAAATCTGCCGTACGACCGCAAGGAGCCCAGCATTAACAGTGCCAAATCCTCACTCTGCGTTGTGAACATAAGAAACTTCCCCAGCAGCTCAGTCATGATCAAGCCTGCTTCAGGATCACAATAAAACAACAATTTTCTCATTACTCAGCCAGTTTGCTCACTACTGTTTGCTGGTTATTTGTCATCTGCAGGTGTGATCAGCTCTTCATTAAGCCAGTGAACTGGTCTGCATTGGCAGAAGACTGGGAGTGGTTGCAAGACTACTGGTTTTCCATATTTTAAACAGGGGAAGAACAAATAAAGAATTAGCTAGTAAAATCATCACTGCTACATGGTAAAAAGAGAAGAAATCTTGAAGAAATTGTGTTAGACACTGTAGCATCTGAACCCTATTTGCTACGAAGGAGAACAAGATAACATTTTTTTCTTTGTCTCTCATAATCCAGTTTTGTTTCAAACCAGGTTTCCAGAGTCTGGTTCTGCAATATGATATTTTTCTTGACTGAGTTGATGGATAATCCATTTTTCTCTCATCTGGAAACACCTTACAACACCACACTCTGCATTTAGGGAGTACCTTTAATCTTGGCTGAAGTGTTTATGGACCATAGGCCTTATTTCACTTTCAGCTGCATCTGTGCAAGCCCATGCTGGTTGGGAGAGAGATGAATTAAAGGAGGGCAAAAATCACTGCAGTGTGTGCAACAGCAAAACAAGAATTAACTCCATATGAGGCCCATTTGGCTCTGGCAGGGCTCATTTTCTCTCTGTTTTTCTTTATTCCTGCTGCTCAGCATAAAGAGAAGATAAAGAGATGGCTGTAGATCACCTTGCATAATAGAGCACGATTTCTTCCACGGAATTTAATTGGTACGGCAAAGATAATAGATCTTGGAGGCCTCAATAGATTGAAACCCCATTTTTCCAGGTGCTGTACAGGTACCTACTAAAGAGTCCCCTCCCCAGGGATCACACTGCATAAAGCAGCAATATCAAGTGTGGGAAGGGAAATTAAGGTATAGGAAAAGCAAGGTGAATTAGCCAGGTCACAGTCCTCATCAATAGCTCCCAGTCCCCTGCAGTACCTACTAAATACCTACACGCATAAGCACAGGCTAAATTATCTCCCCAGGGAGGCACAGCCTCCCTCCTGCACCCTCCAGGTGGTCTCAAGAGCTTGAGGTGCCTTAAATGACCCCATATAACATAACACAGAATCCTCCTGAAACACTGAAGTTTTTTAGAAATTTATAATAATAATAATTTAGAAATTATTAGGAAACCTTCTAGTTTGAAGCTCCAGGTCAGCCAAAGGCTCAGCGCCCTGATGGCACGCAAGGCTTGCTGCATTTGCTGCAGAACCCTGTGCATGAAGCCCGTGCTTCCTCACACTGCTCTGCCGACAACCAGGTTTATCTGGTGGGCCTGCAGAGGTTAAATGTTAAGGCTTTCACCTGGAGGGGCAGAAATGGTGCCATTTCTCTGAAAGAGATCTCTCCAGTGCGTTCCCTGATGGATATCACAAGGAACTCCTTTTCCAGGAGTTTTCTCCAGATCTCCATTAGTTTTAGACAAAAATGCAGAAGTTGGGCATGCTCAGGGATTCCTGCCTTAAAAATAAACCACAAACCCAACACACTGGCACCTTCTCTGATTTCTTCTCTGCCTAGATGAATCAAGGAATTTCTTCTCTAAAACATCCACTGTAAGATTCACTAAAGCTTCAAATACCTTTTCTCATCACAAGGACTGCATTGTGGGCAGAGAACTGGAATGAGATGGACCCGTGCTCAGGGCACACGGTGGGCGATGGTGCAAACCTCTCCTCCTCTCACTGCTGCCGTAGCGCTGTGATCCTCTCTGGATGCTCCCAGCGCCGGAGAAAGTAAGAAAGACCCTACAGAGGAACTATTTTGTTTGAAGGGCTTAGCAGAAAGGCTGCCAGGTGGAACCTGGCCAAGAGGCAGCAGACCGTGACGGACAGACCCACACCATTTAGACAGCAGCAGCTACCCAAGGGAAGAATCTGGCCAAGTAGGGCAAAACACAGGCACAAACACACATACACATCCACACTCACATGAGGGCCCGTTGCAGCCGGAGGTCAAAGTCCAATTAGGTACTTTATTACTCGATCAAGTCTTGTCTGGCTTTCAGGGCTGGAAGAATGGCGGTGTGCACACGTGAATCCACGCCTCCGCCGGGGATGAACAGTGATTTGCATTTGAAGCGAGTCACTGATCCCATTCCCAGGAGGTTTACTTGATGCATGGCTTAGCAGAGGGGCAGTTCGGTTTTATTTACCGACGGACTTGGCACACGCTGGTGGCTCCGCATTCACCAGCGGCTCTGAGGACATCAGCCCCGCGAGCTGCCTCTCATTTTCAGAGACCACATAGAAAGATGGGGGCTGCAGGGCTGCGCAGGAGGGTCGGCTCCTTAGGACTTCCCACCTCCTGAGCCCGGTCATCTCCTCTATAACCGACACTCTTCAGAGCTGAAGACTTTCCTGCGCAGTTTTGGCAGTCCAGGTAGAAGTGATGTTGTGGTTCTCCTTAATAATTTTTTAAGATACCACTCTGCCAAAAGTAAATATACTATTTATATAGGAACTTGTTCATCTTTAAGTATGGACAGCTGGATGTGAACCCTTCTGGCTTTTGTGCTCCTGGAAGAAGGTTGTGCTACGTGTCACTGGAGGATCAGCTGCTTCTCAGTCAGCACTAAGTTCTCAGTTCTGACTTTTATCTTTCAGCATTAGCTAAGGCCACCTTTTCCAAAACAGAGAAAAACTTGGCTTTTCAAGTTCTGTGTGGCTGCCCCAAGCACACTTATGACAAAAAACGTGCAACATGCATGCAAGAGTAAACAGCTCCTTGTACTTATTCAACAAGGTCATATTGACCAAATAAAAACCTAGGTGGGACTTTTACTCACTTACTCTTCAGCTATCAGGTGGTAAGTGCTTTCACAAAGTTAAAAAGTCAAGTGCACCACAGAGATCCTACTCCAGGAACAAGTGTAAAATCCTTTTTACATTAGCCAGTTTTGAAAGCTGGAACAGGTACAGGGAAGATCGCTGTCCTTCGGCTTGGAATCTTAGGTGCATTCTATATGATAGGTGGCCACCACACTATTCCTGTTCTGCTAGTATAGCACACATGCAGTATAAGATGTTCTCTCTAAAGACATTTGGGCTATACTCAATGCTGCATAGTTCTTGTGGGCAGAGGAATATCAGCTTCAGTATCTCAGCAACCTGCATGCCAAAATTCCTAGTCACCATATTTGTCCACACAAGGCACCAAAAGCTTGCAAAGATACGAGGAGAAAGTTTACCAAGAATGTGTGTGTGTGAGGGGTTGTCACAAAACCAGTTTCAGATCTACAGGGTATTGTCCAGGTCACCAGTTATCTTCCTGAAAGGTTTTACAAAATCCCCTGTTTTTAAAAACAAAACAAAAAACCCACAAAACAACAAAACAACCACCAGCAGTAGTAGATGAACCAGCCACTAATGATTTAGTTTCAGAGATCCGAGAAAGAAAACATTCAGGGTTCAGCAGAAAAGCGAGGACAGCAACTGAAAAGCAGCTGAGAACGGGAGATTAAAAGCCTAAAAATACAAGGTTAGAGTAATTTCTGTGTTTACAAACTGCAGGTTTCCTAGTGAAAAGGAACATTTTGCACTTACAAAGATGATGGTGGTTAAACATCTTCCCCTCCCAGGGATGTGGCAGTTCAGTTTTTGAACACCAGCTCCCACCAATGCATGACTACTCAGCTGGAATTTCCTGGGTAAGGATGGAGATTTTTGGTTCCCCATCCAGATGGCACATACAGAAACAGTCCAAGATCCTTTAATTATAGTATCGTTTAGGTTGGAAAAGACCCTTAAGATCACTGAACCCAACTGCTGACTTAACACTACGAAGTCCACCACTAAACCATGTCCCTAAGCTCCACATCTACAGGTCTTTTAAATACCTCCGTGGATGTTTAGTTAATTTTCAAAGGTCACACTGTTTGTGGGAAAACCACAGCACTTAAACCATGCTAGGCATCATCC
>VZTV01035975.1:47543-58431 GCA_013400875.1 Anhinga rufa
TATTGCATGAGGAAAGTGGGAAAACTGATTTGGATTGATAAGAACATTTCAGATAACAGCTGCTGAGCGGAAACCTTTGCTAAGGGGAATCCAGCAGTTGGCAGATGTGGATTGCTCGCTGTGGCTGTGCCTGTGCCTAGAGGTATATCTTCACTTGTTTGGCACTCCTAATCTGTCTGTTCTCTTTCTCTTGTATTCAGACTGCAAGTCATTTGGGACAGAGACTCTCCTCCTGGTGTGTGTATGGAGGACTTGGCCCAGCAGGGCTCTGAGCATGGAGTCTTGTACAGACAATAACAAAGACAGCTCAACCCTGAAGAACCGAGTTTTGGCAATCTAGAAACAGTCAAGACGTTCTTTCCTGCCGAAAATTTCACTTGTGATGAGTTATGGATCCAAAGCATGCATATAAAGTATATACATAAACAGGAACACTGTTTATGGGAAGCCTACAGAAACTCACCACAACTGAATAGCAACAAATCTTTCTCCATCCAGCCTCCATCATGTGGTCCTCCCCAAAACCTCTTTCCAATGGGCACTTGCCAACTTCTCCTTGGCTTTCTGGCCCTGCTGCAGGTAATTTTGAGTCAGGTTACACCAGGCATCTCTGCTTTACCCTGCTTCACAGCCTTTGCTTTTTTCAGAGTGCTTTAGAGCTTGCACAAATGATCAGATGAACATAAATAGCCCCAGTGAATATCTAATTGTGAAGCAGCATATGTGTTTATGTCATGATGGGCCTTCCCTGCTAGGATCCTATTTATCTGGCCATGGAGCTTGTGTATACATTCTATCCCTCTACTTCAAACCCCAGCTGAGAATCTCTGTCAAATCCTCTGAACACTCCTGGAAAGTTTAAAATTAGATCAGATCTCTGTGGGTGGCTCTTACTTGTATGGTGGATGACATCCAAACATGAGGCTGAACAGCTCACACTTTGGAGGCTGCTCTGGAAGGGTCTGTCTGTCAAGTCACCCTTGTAACGGGGCCAAAACCCTACATTTGCCCAAAGCATAACCCTCAGAAATGTATTAAGGCTGGGATCAAAGAACAGAATAAATGGAGAATAACTGCTGGACTGCTAATCCTCCTCATCCCCAACACAGTACCAGTTTCATGCCAACAGAAACAGTGATTATTTGTTGGTTTTAATCACTTCAAGGTCTAAAACTTTTTCCTAAAAATGCTTCTTCAAGCTTCAGCCTCTACGTCAGCCAGAATGGGTATATGTGCATTTGTCAGGTGTCCTGCAAGAGGACACCATGGCCCACGGGAAGCTGGAAGGGCATGTTTCCATCGCAGCAGATGGTCGTTTGACCAAGTGGAACGCCAAGTAAATAGGTGTGTGATGGATGCGTCTGTCCATTCACTGTACATAAGCATTTTCCCAAGTATTATCAGGCCATTTTAGTCACCTCTGGGACACTACTTGTACCAAATTTGGATCTCTCAATCAGTTAGTTCTTCAGAAAGACTACACTTCCCCACGCATTTGGCCAGCATCAAGCACAATAAATTTACAATTCTGACAGGGCCTCCAGACAAACAATACCAAAAATAAGTATTCATAATGTTGAAGTAAAGTAGTTTTCTTACTCAACACAAGAGAAAAATTAATCAAAAATTCCAGAAATATTTTGGAGGAGAAGTGCCAAGGTAGTTGGACAAGAAACGAGTCAGTACTACTTTTTCCATTTCAAAATTCAGATATAATATGGAGATTCACTTCCCATTTATCCAGGATAAGAGGCTCACTGTAGGGGGCGAGTTTGGCTGAAGAAGGAATTTGGTGAAATGCTTCTCAGAGTCCATGAGACTGGAATGACTCACTCTGAGCAGATGCAACAGGACTTCAGGTGTCCACAGCCTCCGTCAAACTTCCTGCCTGATCGCTTCACAGACATGACCTGGAAGATCTTGCACATTCCTTTTTGCACCACAGATATTCATTGCTAGACTGCACATGCTCTAGCTATGAGTAAGAACAGATTTCCCATGTATTTTCTGAATTAATGACACCGATACTTGAGGGAAAAGGATTGGGTAAGGAACAGCTCCAAGCCCCTCTCATTCCTAAGGAGTTACCAGCCCTCCCATGACATGAGTTTTTGCTGAGGCACAGCTGCTGTGATGAAACAACGCACAAGTCTTGATCTCTTGCTTCAGCGAGAGCACCTGGATCCCACGAGGACCAGGGTGGTTAGGAGACTGCCAAGATCTTTGCCCTTCCTACATCTCCATTACATCTTTGCAGCTACCAATGGAGGTTAAAAAAAAAAAAAAAAGGCAGTTTTGGCTCTAAGGTGACAGTGTTTCAATGCATTGAATGTCTCCTGCCTATCAGCCACCTCCTTTCCTATCAGAGAGGCGATTACCAACCCAGCAGCTTTCTCCTCCATGGGCTGCATGTTACCCTGGCTGACAGCTAAGCCATACCTCCCTCATCCCCTATGGACAGCTTTGCCAGGGAGGCTACAGAAGACCCCTGTTTGGAGCATACCCAAGGAGCCATCTCTCCTCTGGGAACTACTGCACCTCAAGGTAATCCAGAAAACCCAATTCCTTATTTGCAGAGAGCAATACCCAACATCTGAACAATGGGCCCAGCTCCCCCTTGCAGTAACACACAACATCTCTGCAAACCTGGGGATGCCGCTTCCTTCCTGGGGCAGAGGATCCACCCACACTATCGGGTTATACTCTGGTCATGTTTGTAAAGATTTTTATTCTTTTTTAAACAGTCAAAATGGCCAGGAGCTTTGTTTGTTTATTTAACGAAAGCTGAGTTTCTCACAAACACAAGAATTCAGGCTTCAGAAAAGCACCACAGCAAACTGCAAGACTTGTGAAAGAAACCCATGACCTGGCAACACTACAAGTATATATAGGCATTTTTGGATTTAAGAAATCAGGGCTTCAGAAAATGCATGTACTAAGAAATGCTATGCTGGAGAACCAACTTCAAAGCCAACTGGTTGTGCAGCAAAGCTCCTAAATACCATAATTTTTGGCTTTCACCCTCACCCCATAAAAATTCAGAGGAATTAAATGCAGTAGTTTAGCACCAACTTAGCAACTGAATTCTTCATGGCCAAGCAATTCCCAAAGTTGTTTTTTTTTTTCCCCACATTTAACTCTCATACAGGCTTACTTAAATTGAAAATATAAATGGGCTGAGATTTACTGAACCATGCCCCTTGCAGTATTATTAATTATCTTCTAGAAACATCACTTTTCCTTTCGAAGACCTGAGGGTTCTGTTGCACATTCAGGGCCTTAAAGAGCTTCAGCATGTAACACTCAAGTTCTGGGAGACTGAAACTCCAGATTATTCAGGTTAGCTAATGTAAAATTCAGGCTAGCCCAAACATTTTTCAAGTTCAAAGACAGTCTCAATATTGATTTGGTCTTATAATTATAATGGTTTAAATTTTTAAAAACCTGTTAATAGAGATTCTTGACCACTATTTGTTGTTGTGTGAAACATTACAGAAGATGGAAGAATTTCTTTCCTTCTTACTATGTTTTAGAGAAACCAAGTATCTTTCTATTTTTAGTTGTCTTTGGTATGAATGCCTATGAAACAAAAGGCCTATGGGAAAACATAAAAGTATTTTTGGAATAAGAAAAAAAAACACCAAAGAGCAATAAACCACCCAACAAGCCACCACAATTTGTATTTCCCACTGGTTTAGCCATTACTTTGGGCTCAGATCTCTTCCAGAGCAGGAATAAGCTTGGAAAATTGTCAACTTCTCACCACTCCTCCTGATGAGCGTGCCATAGCCTCAGCATTGAGGGACCTTCTGCCCTCTCATCCTCCACATGGATCCCCTTCCCCTATTTTTATACTTTCCCTTCAAGCCTTTAGTAGCCTTTATTCTGGCATATAAAGGGACTAGCAAGATGTACTGTACAAGGCGTGCTGTGAAGCTGGTATTCCATGTGCACCACACGCTGTTCGGTAACTATCTTGACCCTTTTCCTCTACAAAATTATTTTTTTTCACATGAGGTATTCATCTCCCAGATTAGAAATGACAAAACCCAGGAACAGAGTAATACAAAATCTTGACTATGCCTTGCTTATCCAAAGCAAGCTCACTGCAAGTCAAGAAGCAGCAAATACACCTTTGAGAAGGTTCTTGTTGGTACTTGCCACTTCAATTCCCATTAAGCTTCATGTGAATCAGCTAAACTTAACCCGTTCTGCCTCTTAACGTCTCATGGCTTTTGCCAAACCTCACCACTGATATAAACAGCTCAGATCTTCTGAAGTTGGCCACATAGCATCTGCTCATGCTGGGTTTGAATTTGTCCTACCATGATCCCTATCGTCCTACCTCAAAGCTGCAGTCTTAACTTTCCATGGCTGCTGCATGTCTTGGGATGCAAGAAGGCTATGTGCCTGCTTGAGACTCTTAACTCAATTTGGACACTCAAAACGAAGATGGCAAAGCTTGGCACAGAAAGACATGCCTCCAACCTGGACACCACTTTTAGAGGAATGTTGCAAATGCCTGGCTGCACATAGGGTTTTGTAGCTGCTGGCAGCCTGAGGGAAACAAGGAAACTACCCTAAAAGAAAGGTGTTGTAACTATGCTCAGGAGTAAACGTTTATAGTTAGTATCCACTTGTAATTAGAAGGTGCATCTGCAAAAACTCAGATGCAACTGCATGGTTTTCTGCAGTATTAAAAAGGTTATTGTAGACCCCATTTTGATGCCCACGCTGCCTATTTTGCATCCATGCTCTTGCAACCTGCATACAGGAGGGCAACAAATTAAACTACCAGGTGGAAGCTTCAAAAAAAGAAGCATCAAGAAGGTACTTTTTCATCTAGCGCCTAATGAAACTGGGAAAAACCATGGACATAATGACTTCGGTCTCGGTGGCAATGGGTTGGAAGCAGGATTAGACACTTTTAAGTCCATCCAAGCTGCAGATACCATCTCTGGCTGAAGAAGTCCCAACAGTGCAGCCTGCAGGAAAGCATAGCTGCATAAATACTGCTCTGGCCTTGTCCTTTTTTATACTTTCCTGGAGCATCTGCTGTCTGAGCACATCCATTCTGCACTGATAACACAACCGCTCAACTTATTAAATGCAGCAGTTGCAAACTGGAGTGAGACAACATACATACCAGCTGTTTGCCACACACCCTGCCTTTCCAGCCACCTTCCCCGCTGTTAACAGCTGCTGCACCGCTGTTTATATGGGTGGAAATCCTACGTAAAAGTGCCAAGTCAAAGACTTGAAAAGGCCTCTTCAGCGGGAACATGTCTCCTTTCTTACACTCTCTCCCTGATGCGGGCTGGGAAGACCAATGCAAAGCAGGGAAATAGAAACAATACAATATGTTAATCACTCTTTTACCTACCCGAGAGAGGAGCTGGGCCCCAAGGGATAAGTGACATTTTTTTTGAGTTTTATATCAGTGGCACTGCTCCCTTCAACTCTGAAAAATCAGTGGTAGCAACCGCTTTTTCACTGCAACTATCTGAATATTCAGTATGTAATTTAAACTGGCCTTGGATCTGTTACCATAGCTGCCACCCCTCCGAGAAGTCCCCCGAGTCTAAACTGCTGAGCTAATATCTCACACCAGGTTGTTTTGTCTAAGTCCAAACTGTCTTTGTTTTGGGAAATGAAAACAACCCAGCCTGCTTCAAGATTTCATGTACAAGGACAATTCTGCAGCACTCCTGTTGTACACAATGACTGCGACAGCCCTTGGCTTAACTGCGAGAAAAAAACCTTAGTTCCCCCAGAATCTGAGAGGACTGACTTTTCATCTGTTTTGATACTGAGTGCAGCATCAAAAGTGGAGAATTATCAGCATTTGCAGTCTGGAAGGGATTTTAATGGAAGTAAACATTCTTTTTAAAGAGAAAGCATAAAGCCTTTGCAGGAAAATAAACTTGCTGGGCTTAAAGAACTCAAGGAAGGTTGAGGTTGATCTGCAGGGTACCTGTGTCCCCCTCCCTAACCCCAAAAGTAACACTTGGCCTGCCTGTACCTACCAGGAGGTGACGGAGCACATGCAGGCCCTGCATTTAGGGCTCCCGGCTCCATGACTCCCCATGTCCTGGTAAATAGATGGTGCCCTCTTACCTGAGCACTGCGAAACAAGAGCCACAAAAGCTGCATTTACACGCTCTTAAATAAACCAGCCAGGGAGTAAGTCCACTTACTGGAACAACTGTATCTGCACTACTGAATCGTCTGCATATTTGCTAGCACTTCTTTTTTCCCCCCGAGCTGACATGACCCCAGACATGATCTGGGCATAAGGATAGTTCACACCATGTTCCCAAGGGCAGCGTGAACAGGACTGAGCCTGGCTGGGCTTCCATCACCCAAGGCTGGGCTCAAGCAGGGTTTGCACCCACAGACACATGTACCCCTTCAGGACACTATCACAGAAACTCCATAAGCCCCAGGCAAGCTGCTGTAGAACATGCCTCCAAGCTCCCAAAGCACATCCCAACCCAGCCAGGGAAGGGGTATCCCCCTTTTGGTTCAGAGACTAGAACGTTTTAGGTGGGATGACAGAGCACCAGGTTCAAATCCTCCTTGCTTAGGTTTGAGCTTAGGTCCTCTGCCCTCAGCCTCTTTAAGCAGCTCTCATTTATATATAAATAATTGTGTATAGCTTGAAAAAGAGATTGCAGCCAAATGCTCTTAGATATCTCAGGTAAGTTGTCTCTCTGTTGGACTACTAAATCTGAGACAGTCCCTGCTTTGCTCAGTTTTCATTAAAAAAAAAAATCTCTTACCACCCTTCCTTAGTTCTGCCTCCCAAAATGAAGAGAAACACTTGTTTATCTCAGAAGAGCCAAACTCCAGCTCTGCCATACTTGGGAGGATACTCCAGCACTCCCCACCTCCCAAGGACCCAAACATCCTGAGGTGTGGAGCAGAAAGGAGGTGGCTCCGTGGTCCTCCTTTCCCCAGTTCCCTCAGTGCATTTAGCCCCTTACAGTGGATCGCCCTAGGAAGCCTCCATGCACAGATGCCTCTGTTACACAGCGTGCTATCTGTTTGCACACTCATTTCATCACTACAGATATCATAGCAATAGCATCTCTTACAGTATAAAGTATCTTCAGAGCAAGTTTAAATATATTGCTTGAGTCACGAAGTTCTAGAGTGGTCAGAATAATAGAAAGTATTGGGATACATAGAGGTTTACTTATAAAAACTTTGCTCTTGCTTGGTTAATAAATACGTGTTCAACATAATAGCCTTCGGGCAACCAATTTACTTGCATTTGGAAATGTACTACTGCATCCACATGACATCAGCAGCTTTGATAATAATTTTTGGATTGTTGCACAAAATACCATGCAACTGATACCAGCTTCAAGAAGAGTTTTCATTTTCTACAAAGTAACACAGCTGGGAGAAAGGAAAAAAATCTCTGCAGCTGAGAGAGGAAGAGAGAATTCCCTGCTTCCATTTGTTTTGTGCATGTGCCCAGTTTCTGTAGTCTCTGGGTATCTTTCAAAGACCGCGATTACAAAACATGGGAAGGTGTGTTTGGGAAACTGCAGCAGCAGCCAATACCTCAAAACGTATTCAGATTGACTTCCGTAAAAATTTACTACCCTCACAGTTAATTAAATCCTTTGAACACATTGGTGTGATACATAGGAGACGAAGGATTTGTTGCTGTTATTGCATGATGTCAAGAGAGACGTGCCACAAACCCACGTAATGCCGAGAGCAATGCTCTCCCCTCATTGTGCATTCACCCAATGCACTCCTTGAGGCTTCAAGGGATGCCGCCACGGCCGAGCCAATGTAAAGGAAAGAAAATACTCAGGGATAAATGGAGGAATTAAGTGTCTTGTCTTTTAAGGTCCGTTTTCCCGGCACCATGGAGAACACTCACACCATAAGAAACTATCTTTATTCTGATTGGTCTTTTACTTTTACCCCTCTTTTTCACAAAGAAAAAAAGAGGAAGAGAGAGAAAGAGAGAGGGTGAGCATGCCACACCTCCTGCTTTTTTGGGAATTGTGATCCTATTTCACTGCATCAGGACAAAGCTAGAAAAAAAATAGATGTTACTTTAGGAATATTTTGCAGGTGGAGTCAGAAATCAACTAAAAAAACCAAAACAAATCTCTTGGTATCCTGTTTTCACACACATGGCCAAGATTCCTCCTTTGAATTCATCTGCAGCAAGGGAGGGAGCGCAGTCTGTTCCTCTGACGTGCTGAGATGCAAAGGGTGGTGTTTGTTCTCTGTTATCAGCAAAAGGCGGTTATGAGCTTGCCGGCCTGCTCCATCCATGAGATAATCTATTTTTTATTACTGTGGGTTAGGCCAAATGCACCATGGTTTGGAACAATAACAAAAGACTTAAAAATCCCTCCAAAACCGAAAAAACCCACCCTTCTCTTTTGCATTTGTGATAAAGTGGTATTTTTCTGTCAGAGTGCCCACCCTGACATATGCTTTAGTATTATCAATGCTTATTACATGTAGAACCGGCTTTTCACGTCACATGAGCCAAGCTTGAAAGCAATTCTCAGCCTTTCCGTAAAATCCACTTGATCCCCATGCTGAAACGTAGTTATTTCCTGATGATACAAAGCACCTGTTTAACAGGGGGCCAGGGTAGGAAAATCCCATATTCCAGCCAAAACAGCAGGAGAAACTTCTGGACTATTTAACTCAGTTGGCCATGTAAACTAGACTACTGACATGCTTCGACAAAACTTGTTCCACCATGAGAGTGTCCCAATGACTTCCTGACCAGCGATGAGTCAGAGAGAAGCGTCCTCTGCACCCACCCCAAGCACACAGCCAGCACAACCATCTTTTGCCATGACTATACGGGACGAGCGTTCAGCTGGCGTGACAACAGACTGACCAGTTATTAACATAATTATGGGTTTTGGAAGAGAAAATGTTGATACAAAGATTGGCCACATGACTAAGTCAAGGTTCTTGCTTGCGGAGGAGACCTTTGAGCACATCTCAGTGTGAAGCAGAAGATGCTGCTCAGATTCTCCTGTAAACCACCACAGAAGCATCTTCAGAGAGAAGAGGAGCTGGAGACTACTCAGGATAAATGAGATTATTTGCTTAGGATAAATGGCTGGAAGGCATTCAGGGACCTGTTCTTCCCATGCTTGCAAAATCTGAATTGATAGGCTTTATCCAGATTCAGTTCCTAGTTGTGGCAGGAAGATTTCAAAATAACTCATAGTCACAGAGTAAATTAAACTGACCTCTCCCCTTCCCATCTTGCCAACACAACATAGTAATTCATTGACTCCGATTACTTGTCACCTATAGGTCTGACACCACGCATCACTTGCAGGATCATCCATAAAGCATGCAGAGCCCATGCCACCCCACTCCATTGGGCCAAACACTTCTAGCCTCTGCGCTGCAGGAGTTAAAAGAACACAGAAAACATCAAGCAAGTCACAGTGCCCACAGGATGCGCTGCCAAAAACCTAAGAGGATGTCTCTTATGAGCAAGAGTGCATGAATAAGAGAACAATATGATTTAGAGCAGACAAAAGGCTTGAAATCTGAGCCACGAAAGTATCCAGGCAGCAACTGCAGCAAAGACTCCCTAAGCAGAGCCTGTTAAAGGAGAAAGATCTGCAGTCTTCCAGCTTTCTCAGGTGCAATCAAAGCAAGAACAGCGAAGACATCTCCACAGACCTAGAGGAGCACAGAGAGATAAAAGAAAGCTGGAGTAGCCAGCCCAGGCACACAAGGCTCCTGTGAAGGACAGAATTAAGAAGCGGTTCTGAATGTCCTCGACTGTCTAGATGTTTCTAGTTTTCTGGGAAAAAACACCCCTAAATGAACATAGAAGGGACTGGCTAATCCCAAGCATTTGAAAACAATGAGTCACAGGACCTCTAAAACATCACAAAATTAGAAAACAGAAATACTTCTATTATGATGTTTAAACACCCAGGGCATGGTTGCTTCATGCAGAATTCCCCTGCCATAGCAAGGAGCATACATCATTTTAAACTAAAACCAGAAATCAACACCCTTCCCCAAAGCCCAGCACATGGGACCCTTGGGAAAGAAAGGATCCTGGGATATCACAAAAACCATCATCCCACCAGGCTGGGTGATGCTGCTGTGACAGGCGACTGAGCCTCCTTGGCGGAACAAGGGCTGACACACCAGGATGCAGACACCCCTGTGGTCCACCACAAAAGAGCCGAAATAAATATTTCACAGGTCGCCAAGTCAGAGTCAGACTCACAGAGTGGCGGGGGTTGGAAGGGCCCTCCAGAGCTCCCCCCGTCCAGCCCCTGCGTGAGCAGCACCCCCAGAGCAGGGGCACAGGACCGCGTCCAGGCGGGGTGGGAATGGCTCCAGGGAAGGAGACTCCACAGCCTCTCTGGGCAGCCTGGGCCACTGCTCTGGCACCCGCACAGCAAAGAATGATTTATCTTAAAAGCAAATATGAATTATCTTATGTTCATCCTTTTTCTTACAGAGGAATGGACACTCCTGAAGAGCCTCTCTGGCTTGTGCTGGCTGCAGAGAGGTTCTCCGTGACCAGGTGAGGGGAGTCCGACATGAAGCTACTCTATTTTCAGATGTCGCTTCTCCAAGGAGTTGCTTTTATCTACATTAAAGTTTGCATTTTTCATAGCCTCCTTTGTGTCCTAACTCAATGTCAGCAATGTTGGAAGAATTTGTTTTTTTCTCGAGTACTTTATTTTCAAGATATTCCTGAAAAAGTTTTCACTGCAGTTCTTGTACTGGTCACACCACATCACTAGCATGTCTTTGAGCATCACGCAACCATGAGTTAAGTGGCAAGCGAAGCATCATCAGCCACACACAGAGAAGGGTTTTGTGGTCTGTTTTTTGGTGGTGGTGGTTTGGG
>VZTV01035977.1:0-11212 GCA_013400875.1 Anhinga rufa
TGGCAGTGTGACATCTGAAAGTCGGGTTAGCACAGCAACACATGGATGTCCATAAGTGCCTGCCAACTTTCATTTTCTCATTATTTCAGACCATTGTCAGTAACAGAACTTCCCTGACTTGGGATTTTTGGTCACGCAGCCGGGAAGGGTTCTCCACCGCTTAATGCCTCTTTCAGCTCGCCTCTAGGATGGGCATCCTGTATGCCTAGGAATGGGAGGCTGGTCCACTACTGAAGGACTTCTCCTTTGATTAAAGTGAACTAGCAGACTCACCTACTTTCACCTCTCTAATCTTTAAATTGTTAACGTGTCCCTGCTCTGTTTAACATGGAGAGAAATAACAAGGCAGTTAGTTGCCACAGAGCATATGGCATATTTAAATGGGACCTGCCAAGGCTTTGGTACATAAGAAGTTCTCTTTAACTGGAGATGTATAAATGTTCTGTGGCCAGTACAACTAAGGTATGTTAGAGTACATGTCAAGGGTAAAATGCTTATGTACCCTTCTGGTTTTGCTCTGACTACCTTTCTCTTGTGTCAAAACAATTTATAATAGATAGAAAGGTGGTTCCATGCTGGCCCTATAGCCCCAGTCTGTACTAGGAGTTTGCACATACAAAGCAATGTTTGACTAATAATTCTAATTTATAAACCATCAACAATCCTAAAAACAGATTAGCCAGCGAGGACTTTTTGTGACAAATACCATGGCACTTTTCCATGCCGAACCACATAAAAGGACTCTGGGTCAGAAAAATGCATTCATTTAGGATCAAGTCTAGCAGAAGTCCCACGATTGCCAATGGAACAAGAATAACACCCCTGTTGCCAGACTTTTTCTAGGCAGTGGGTGGCCATGGATAGAGTGCTGTCCCTTCCCCCACCAACATAGTCTCTGTGTTACAAGTTGATTTCTGTTGAAGTCCAGCAACTACACAGTCTCAGGATAGCTGGCTATTAGTCTGTACTTGCATTCCTGCCTTGACTGCAGGGGCTCTGACAGCAAAGGTAACCGTGATGGTTAACTTCACTCCTGGTATGGCACAAGTCTGGTGGAAAACCTTAACAAATTTAGAGACCCACACTGAGGTCCACGACCAAAGCACACAGGGAGCTGTAAGCCACCTCTGACTCTGCAGGGTTATGTGCTCAGGTCTCAAGTCTAAGGAATTTATGTATGCCAAAAGTTGCCCTGACTTATTCAGCAAGCCAGAGCTCTTAAGAAACATGAGCAGCCAGGTTTCTCTGAGCTGATGTGGTGATGGGTGTAGCCTCTTCTCTTTGAGCACAGACCTGGACCCAGGTGAGGGGAGCTGCTCAGAAGCTATAGAGAGTGCCACAAATGCCCAAGTAAACTACCTTACTCTGCAAGGTCAGTGAAAAGCAGGTAGAGCAGGCTAAGAACCTGAGAAACACATTGAGCCTCTGTGGAAACCAGTGAGGGTTTCAGCTACTTAGAGGAAAGAATCAGAAAACTGATGCACTTGACCCATCTGTTGGGTTCAGCAACCTGAACAGACATTCTCCTAAACAGAATGCTGTTTTCCAGCTGAAGAGCTTTCTCATCAAGCGGGCATTTTTAGGGAAAAAAAAACCAACCCAACACAACAACTGAATAATTGAAATAGAAACATAATTTTGGAAGATGATGAAAGTTAAGAAAATGGGAAGGGACCAGAGGCATAAAATATTATATTTGCCAGGTCCAATATTTACTTCCTCCAGTTCCAGAGCTGTATGATGGGTGGATGAAGGTAAATGAGCCTTATTTATAGTAGATTTATGTAAATACAGAAGAGCTTTTCCAGGACCTACATATATTCACCAAATATGAAAACTGTAGTAAATTATTGCAGTAAAAATGTCAGAAGCTTCTCTGAGATCAGCAAAGAAAAAATCCTTGGTTCTTGAAACCCAGCTACATAGCCCCATCTCATATGCTAATACCCTTACCCTCTGCTGAGACCCACATCCACAAAGGCATGGGATGAGTTTAGTAGCATATCCTGAATATCAACACCTCTGGATGTTTTATGTTAAAGGGGAAATATAAGGCCCACTCTCATGTCTTTTGATACCAACTTCTGTCTTTCGTGGGCTTATTCATAAAAAACATGCATAAGATTTATAAAAAAAATAAAATACAGTTCAGTGATGAATTTTCAGTCAGGCTAATTCAGATTTTTGCTAAAAGGGTTGGTCCCATCCGTCCCTTCCTGTGTTTGCTATCTTGTGCCAGCACCAGCATTTGTACCGATACAACAGGTACTTCCCTGACTACAGGGTACAGGCAACAGAGAATTGATCCAGATGAAAGCTAATGTCATTGTTGTTGTTGTTGTTGAGCAATTGCTGAGCTGTATCTCATAATCCAACATCTAACTCCCTTTCTTCACTGGTACCAGCCTTTTTATGAATGCACTAAACAAACAAACAAACAAAACAAAACCAAACCAAACATTTGTTTAAATAAGTCCAGATCAGACTTACTGGACTAATACTGTGGCCAGTGAAGACTGTATCTGATACATATTGATGCTGCGTTGCATGGATGGGTTGCCCAAAAGAAGCCAAAAGCAATTAGATCTGCTCCATGCTGGATTCCCCATGTAAGCACAGTTCTCAGCTATTTCCTTCCCGTGTGCATTGGTGCTGGTATAAGAGATACCTTGGGCTGGGCACAGGCATGGCAGTATTGTAGGTATGCTCTGCTTACACTCAGCTGACATTTGCTGTGGGCTGGTGAGAGAAAGGGGAGGAGGAGAGAAGGGGAAAAAAGCCCATGAGCAGAAGCTGCAGGAGCTCACAGGAAAAGACCCTCCACCAAGTTCTGTGTTCCAGATCTGCTGCCTGACTCACAAAGCTTCACACAACCCCTTGATAGTCTGCCCTGCTGAGCTGAGCTATCTTCCCTGCTTACCTTTGATCATAAGTAGTCCATTAACTTGTATACTGCAGTATTCTTATTTTGTGTCTTGCTAATACAAGGATGCATAAGATGTGGGCTAAATTCACATGTGCTCTCACAGTCCTTTTAGAAGGATGTAGAAAAATCAGAACATAGCCACAAGTCTCAATCTAGTTTGATTTTTCGTCTTGTTAACACTATCTAGGAGTCACAATACACAGGGTATTGTAAACCAAAGTTTATAGCACTGCATTTAACTGCACCTTTCACACAGCTCATAAAACAGATTTCCAATAGCTGTAATTTTAAATTTGTCTCCTTGGATGCAGTGGAAAATGTGACTTTCATGCTTTTCTGTATGTTTACAGCATCATAAATAACACACACATCTGAAGTGTTTTTAAGTACATCAATATGCTATTTTAAACAAAGTAGTGAAAATATGTAGCATACAGTGTCCAGTTGTTTTTACTTCTTTCAAGGGTAGGATTTCTCCTGCCTGCCTAATTTTTAACTTTGCGTAACTTTAAAAGTTCTTTATGTGCTGCACCTCAAAGGAAAAGGAGTTCAAAGTTAGATGAAACCTAGGTGAAGAAAGCAAGCTTGAAGAAAGCCTGTGTGGTATTGCTACTTACTGCAGGTTTCAGGGCTTCTAGAGTTTCAATAGACTTTTCACCAAAATTTCAATCTTTAATATCTAAAATCTTATGAAATCTTTTGACAAAGCAATCTTTGAGTTGATATTTAACATAGGTATAACTTTCCACGCACCAAGAAGACTTTCTGTTAGGTAGTACTTGTTTGGTTATAGTCAGTCTCCATAATTGCAGTAGTATGTTTATTGCACTGTACCAGTTCAACGCTTGTATAAAATGAATCATTGCTAAAAAAACCCTGCTTCTTATTTAGGATTATATTAGTATCATGCATTATATAGACCGCTGATAGAATGTATAAACTTGATGGTTGTTAAATTTAACTACTGATCTGCTAAAAAATATTTTAAGCAAATTTCCATCTTTTAGAGGTTAAAAGCCAGATATATTTTCTCTAAGAATGGCTGTGCTCTAGCATAGATTTCTAAGCATTTCTGAGCCTCTTCACATGCAAGGGGACTTGGGGTATTTTGTCATAAGCATCACTCATAGCAATGGAAAGTCCTGAATGTATTAAAAGATGGTGTGGTCTCTTAGTCAAAAAACGCAACTGGTGTTCTTGAACGTTCTGCTCCAGTGAACCCTTCACACGCCACACATGGAACCAGTAAAGGAGCACTGTTTCTTTCTTGAAATGGGCCATGCTGTTTCGTTTGAAACAACATGTGTTTCTGCTGGGTGTTCTGTGGTTCTGTCTCAACAACATTACTCAGAGCTCAAATACAGCAGGTATCAGCCAAGGAACTCTCAAGTATCAGAAGGACGAATAAATCATATTTTCAGGAGACACCCATCCCTTTCAAACAGATACACAGCTATACATCTGAGGCATATCGTGCTTGAAAGAAATAGTTTAATCTTCTCGCTCTTCCAAAAATCGAGGTGCCAAAGAACTTCCAGTAACAACTTAAATGAAAGTCACAGGAGAGGGATTGACGCCTCTGTCTGTATTGCTGAAGATCATAAAACCAATCCCTTTCCCCGTCCAGTCCCTTTCCCTGTGTCTGTACCACTGGTGACCTCTAGTGCCCGAGAGAGAGAACAGGTACTCAAAGTTTCTCCACAGCATTTCTTTGCAAGAACATGAAATACAGTAGCGTCCTTTTCTACGGTGCTAAAAAGTCTGACATTGGCTTTTAGTTTGCAATATTTTAAATGCAAAGTAATAATATAGAAACTTAGTGTATTGGGGGAAGCAAAAAGATTTATGCTAGTTGTAAGACTATAGAAAACTACTTATTTGTAAAAATGTATACTGTGCAATTACATTCACATTTGGATCATCTGTTTCACTCATTTGTCGCTTCCTCACTCTGTGGAAAGGAACCAAACCTACATTGAAAATGTCATGCTTTAGCCAGTGCAGAGTACAATGCAGAGGCTCAAGATGGCTTCCAAGCTACGCATGAGGCTTAAGTAGGTAACGTTGTTAGCCTGTTGGAGTTTAGCTGAGGAAATGGGATGCCTAAGTACCCATGCAAAGACCACATTGGTTCAGAGCTTAAGATTTTAGCTGTTATGACATTTCTTTTAATACAGGACACTGTGACATGAGATCAGGCTGTTGTTTCCTATGGGAAGGCATAAAGATAGGAAAATGCACCCATATCACAGAATCACAGAACGGTAGGGGTTGGACGGGACCTCTGGAGATCACCTTGTCCAGCCCCCCTGCGTGAGCAGCACACCTAGAGCAGGGGCACAGGACCGCGTCCAGCCGGGGTGTGAATGTCTCCAGGGAAGGAGACTCCACAGCCTCTCTGGGCAGCCTGGGCCACTGCTCTGGCACCCGCACAGCAAAGGAGTTTTTCCTCATATTTAAGAGGAACTTCCCGTGTTCCACCTTGTGCCCGTTGCCCCTTGTCCTGTCATCGGGCACCACTGAAAAGAGTCCAGTCCCATTCTCCTGACACCCACCCTTCAGATATTTATAAGCATTGATGAGATCCCCCCTCAGCCTTCTCTTCTCCAGGCTGAACAAACCCAGGTCTCTCAGCCTTTCCTCATCAGGGAGATGCTCCAGTCCCCTGAGCATCCTTGTGGGTCTCCGCTGGACTTGCTCCAGCAGCTCCCTGTCCTTCTTGAACTGGGGAGCTCAGAACTGGACACAACACTCCAAATGTGCCCTCCCCAGGGCAGAGCAGAGGGGCAGGATGGCCTCCCTTGACCTACTGGCCACACTCCTTTTAATGCAGCCCAGGATACCATTGGCCTTCTTGGCCCCGAGGGCACAGCGCTGGCTCAGGGTCAGCTTTGCTGTCCACAATATTTCCTTCACAACAATATTGTTGAATGGAGATTATACTGCCAAGTAGTTCTGAACTTCACAGCTATCCTGACATCTATGCAAGTGATGGGCAGTTACAAAGATCCAACTTAGGCAAAGTGAGTCTAGCTTCTAAAGGATATATGGATATCTCCCTTGAAGTGTATCTCTGTATGTCACTCAGACTTCTAAGTAATGAGAAATTTTCTTTAGCTAATGTTAACTTGGTGATGTGCAAATAACACATAATTAATGTTTAACAGTGTTAACAGAAATCTATTAAATTGTGCTCTGAGAGAAGCATACTAGAGAGAAGTACTAGAAAATTATAGATAAAGGAGTCAATATTGGAATGTATGCATTAATACTTTGTAGATATGTATTGTGATAGAAACAAGATAAAGTACAAAAATTATGCTTTCAGCAGGGCTGGGAATCTCTGGTCTCTCCTTCCAAGACTGTACCCTAACCAAGAACAAGAAGAGTTTTGCTCTCACATCCTGCCCACCATTCTTAAGCACTGTGCTGCACTGTAATCCAATTTTAAAAGGCTCACAGTAGTCTCCTTGTTGGTGGTAAAGGATGCTGGCAATGTGAACTTGAGTCTTCTCATATTGATAAAGGAACTGAATCTCTGAGTGCTCTGAAATGTAATCTGTTACGGAAGAGGTGGGCAGTTGCCCTCTTCTCTGATTATGTTTTAAAAGAGAAGGATCCTGAGATGGACTCTTAATTGAAAATCCTGGATGAATGAAAGCATCTTCCTGCAGCACTATGTCAAGTGTCTAAGTTACAGAGAGGCTCAGTGTTGCAGTGTTGCAGACAGCTGTTGCTGTTGCAGAATGAACATTTCCTATGAGATGGTAGAACACCGGTCAGCATGCAGGCTCTGTAGGTTGCCACTCTGACTTGCCTTCAGCTCACTCGTAACCACACAGACATCTGCTGAGTTCTGATGTTTTTTCCAGAGATCAGATGCTGTTTCAACTCTTAGCTGTTTCAATTGTTTATTGGGTCTGTCCTGAGAGGGCTAATAGCCTGGGGTCAAAGAACTTCAGCATTATAGTTATTGAACATTTCTTGAGTAAAAGCATGTGTATGTATGTGTGAGAGACAGAAAAGGAGAGTGTGGGAAGAAAAGGAGGTGTGTACAGAAGCTAGTCTTCCCTGTAATATAAACCATGCCAAATCCACTTACACATAGAGAGACATAAGTGCAATCTTAAAATCTGTGTGTTGGGTGGCAAAGCCAATTACATGACTTCATTTCTGACGTAATTTGATGACTATGGGCAGTGAACACAAGCCACCTAGCTACAACCTTTTAAGCTTTCTGCAGCTTATATAAGAACTTAACAGGATGGTAAATTACAGTAGCCAGCTGTACACAAAGTACAGCAAAACTTTGGAATGGGGAAACTTTTTTATTTTAATAATGGCATAGGAAACAGCTTGAATCTTAATTCAAACATGAGCAGAAAATTCTTAAGGTAAACATTTTTATCCTGTTGTCATGTTGGCTGTCTAGCAGTGGTCCTCTGACTAGGGTCTGTAAGGTGGTAGCAATCCAGAGTGCTGCACACGTTGCCTGAGGAGCGCAAGAGGCACAAATTTGGAAGCAGTTCAGGGGTACAACTTACTACCAGTGTCTATTGATCCATGTGTCAGAGACAGGGAAGTGCATTGCCATACTTTGCTCCTTTGCCCCTGAGAGCCTGTTCATCATCCCTGCTTGTAACAGACAATTTGCCTGTCATGTCTGACAGCGAAGATGAAACCTGCATCAGTCCCCATTTTTCAGGAGAGTCGGTGCAAAAACAAATTTGGGGATTGTTGGTCTATCATAGTAGATTCTCCTGCTTATTCTTACAGCAGTTTATTACTAGGCTTCCCGTAGGGGCTTGATTCAGTTGCCCACCATGTGTAGTGCCACTTGGCATGTCTTACAGTACCCTAATACTCTAGAAGGCACATATGTGCTTTACGTCCCGTGTCATACCTAGCAGCCATATACAGCTGAATCTGAAGCTTGGAAACTTAGTTTGAGGGCTAAGTATAAATTAGAAAAAAAGTTACACAGAAAAATAGTACTTGGGTAGTAAACGTGCACTACTGGTGTTTTAAAGAAAGCCAAAGCACTGCTCTGGTAGGGGCGTCACTGTTCAAGCGCCTGGAGGCTGTAGGTACCTTAGACTTATTCGGACAATAGCAGCCTCATCTGAGGTTTCGGAGGGGATATTTCCTGCCTTTAAGATTGTGTTAGTGACTGGATCATCCATAGTCTGAGCCAGAATGAGAGAAAAAAAATCACAAGAAGAATCATTATATACAGAATACACACAGGATCCTATAGGTTGGAAAAGACCTTTAGGATCATTGAGTCCAACCATCAGCCTAACAGTGCCAGTTCACCACTAAACCATGTCCCTAAGCACCACATCCAAACATCTTTTAAGTACCTCCAGGGATGGTGACTCAAAATTATGAGTGTAAGATCTACTACTTCTAGAACTTTTATATATTTTCAGCTGGAATCCCATTTTCGTCCAAGTGCAGTTTGACAAAAAAAGCAAGTAAAAATGAACCATTTTAGGGGACATAGAAAATGGGTCAGTCAACATTCTCAACCAGCATAAAAATTAGGTTTCTAAGTAAGTATGTTCAAACTATATTTACTTACATTAAAATGTACAGCTATCCTCCTTCTTGACCAGAAAGATGGAGGTATTCAGTTATATCAATTAGCAAGGTAAAATAAGATAAGCATTTTAGATAAAATTTCCTTCTTCCTATTTTAAATTATAATTAAAACTTATAATTTAAATCAGACTTGTCTGAGCTGCATTCAGTAAACCACTGGTTAGCAGAAGGAGCACGATGTGGAGTATAATTCCTGCTCTGCTCCTCTATGGCTCAGAGCAATAAAGACCCAGTGCTGGCCTCTGAAGACCAGGGTGAGCACACACGAGAAGCAAGGATCCTTTCAGGGGGTCTCTGTCACATTTTATTCTCCTGAATAACAAAGTGTACCTGAAAATTTGCAACAGCTTTCAGGCCATCAAGAGCTATGTAGGCTTGCTAAACTTTGTTTTTATTATTCTATTCCACTTACACAATTGCAAAAAACAAATCAGGCACAAACCCCCAATTTTGAATAGGTTAAATTTAAGAATGTTGCAGCCATCAGAAAAATGAAATGCTTTACTCTCTAAACATTCCTATTAAACATCTGGGAAATCTTAGCTTAAAAATAGTGCAGCAGGCACAATGGAAAATCCTTGAGAGTGATGACAGCTCTGATTTCACATGTATTTATAATCCTGCACTTCGTTTATTTTCTTGGGATTTCTGAATTTGACAGAGACAGATATCTGAAAATAACTGACATGCTAGCTGTCAGCCTCTCCTTAAAATGTGTGGTCAATAGATCAAGGGAACTGAAACACAAGGGGCTCAATGTTATTCTCCATTACAAAATGCAGAGAGGATGAAGCATTTTATAGTTCCTGAGTGAAATGCTCATATGTGAAAAAATAAATAGCTGACAGTCTCTCACTTCAGCAACTTGTATATGGTGCTGAACTCAAACTACTACCTGCAGCCTGTGAGTGAAGGACTATGCCACTGTAAAGCAAACATGGAAGCGTGAAAATGAGAGCTGTTCCTACAGGAGGCAAACTTTCATCTGGTTTAGGGTTTAGTTTTTCACCAGGCCTGTGAAAGATCCTTCGGCAATAAATGGGATCATTTTGTGGAATTATTTCAAAGGAGTTTAATTCAATACACAGCTCAATCTCTTCTGTTCCTGTAGGCGTTATGGGGAATCCATAGTTTTGGCAGGTAGGAGAAACAGGACAGACCTAAATGAAACTAAAAATGCTTTGAGACAGAAATTTTGCATTGTACGTGTCTGCAGTTTCTAGTATAAAGAGGACAGTTTCTTCAAATTAAACAACATTTGGTACAGACAACAGGGACAATGAGTTAATGTAAAAGGCCAACATGTTACTTTTAATTCAAAAGACAAAGTATTGTCTTATTAGAGACTAATTTTGAAGCTCTCCAAATATGAGGTGGAAGACAGCAGTGATTTTTGCTTGCTCTCCACAATACTGAGACTTCTTGTGTTGTGCCAGTAGTTATGCCAAGGTAAGCAGGAAGAGGAATGAACTACTTACCTCCACTTCCTATATCCGCTAGGCGCTGCATAAATTTTCGAGAGAGAACCTAGCAGTAAGTTGCTGTGGATCACACTAGCCAAAATTTATTCCACGTGTGACAACCATGTTGCTCGTTAACCACCGAGATTCAAGAAGTCTGTTCTGTTCAGTTATCTCATTTGTGGGTGATGGCATTTTGTAACAAGAGTACTGTACAAGTCATCAACAAATGGCAACTAGCTCCGTGAAAGCCTGCAAAAGAGGGATCCTGGCAGCTCATTCCTCAGGCGGATAAGTCCTGCTTCCTCAGTGGACCAATTCTAAGAAAGATTCAGCAGGGATATTCCTGGAGCTCCTCCTCAGCCTCACTTGCTAAAAGAACCACAAGTGTGGGTGCACATGTATATGCAGACTACAACATGTATGACTTAATCTGCAGCAGCAGCAGTGATTTTTGAGTCACCTTATAGGAAATATCTTGTTACAAAGGTCTGTTGGTTTAGGAGGTATGCCACTTATTATTTTATAAGTAAATAGAAGCCGTCTTGCGAGTAGATCATTAAATGTAATACAGTTTCTAATTTAATGCTTACTATTTTTCCCGATCATAATTTTCTGTGCATACCAATCTGCTACTTCGCTTCATTCACAGCTCCCAGCCACATAGAGTGGTGTAGACATGAAAATTGATGCGTGTGACACATGATGCAAAAATTGCTATTTGCTCTCATGTGATACTTGAGAAGTTTCTAAATATATGGAGGGTTCTTCGCTATGGAAAATAGTAACAATCAAATTCTGTAAGTAGAACCTGACCTGCTATGTAGGATGCAAAGCAGTGCTGGTAACACTGAGTCATGTGAGTGAGTCATGTGAGTGCTTCCTAGTGAATTCTTTTTTTAAATTAACTTTAAGAGGTCTGTTTAGAAGATGGAAGGAATCACACATTGATTTGTTTTGACATAACATAGCGTTACCATGAGGTACAGGGCAAATAAGAGAGGTTTCTTCAACTTTATTCATCATGGGCTTTCCTGTTGGCAATATTAGTCTGCAAAAATGCAAACTTTTAGAACATCAGGCCGTATGTTTTTTAAATGCTGCAATAGGCTGCTTTATGATCACATGACACTGACATCACGGGGAAAATATTTAACTCTTCAGATATTTGCACATTACTCCGAAAGGATAATTTCATACTCTTCTCCAGTACTTGTTGCCA
>VZTV01035978.1:0-13566 GCA_013400875.1 Anhinga rufa
AAAAAAAACAAACCAAACAACCTCACAGCAGCTCAAAGCCTGCGACAACCTTTGCCACAGGAATAAGTTGTGAAGAGCAGTGGAAGGCAACTAGAGCCATATTCATAAAGCAGCCACAGCAGCTCCTGAGTGGTGCAGGGAGATGGACACGAGTGGAAGCAATCAGCACTGACGCAGGAGGCACTCTGCACTGCCCCACTGCCAAAGGGACCAAGGGCAAACCCAGTCTAGTAAGCAGACCAAGAGTTACCCCATTCTGCTTGGTCTAGTACTTAAAACATTTAATCAGATGCAAAAGAGAAAATAGTGATATTAGGCATGCAACATCATTTGCAAGTCTTTTTAACTGTCAGGTGCAAGCAACAGAAAGAGCGGAAGTCTGAGGCATGCCACCATGGAGTATTCTGAAAGTAAAAACTGATAAAAAGGATCTCCAGACAAAAAGAAGCCCTCCTACACTTCAATATGTAATGCAAAAGCTCTTTAGTCTGCTTCGTACAAAAATAACAGGGCTAAGTTGATTACTCACAGGCTATCAATTAACATATTCTTATTCATATTCTCCCAAGAACAGCCACAGCTGGAAGCCAGTGATACCACTTGTCACAGATTAACCAGCATACCACAGCCATCTTAACCATGAAGCCAGCTCAAGGTCATATGGATGCTCCTTAAAAACTTTTATACACTGCCGTTAAAAATTGTGGCCAAGATCAATTTGGATTGTGTAGCTCGCAAAATCATACCAATTGCCTGCCTACATATCAGTAAATAACAGGGATAAGCAACTTTATTAATAACTTAAGCCAACCTACACAGAGTGCTTAGCAGGAGAGGACTTGTTTGGGATTTTTGCAGGGGGTATGTAAATATTTCTGCCTGAAGTACCCTTTTATGTCAGGGATGCAACACCACACTGTCCACAGAGCTTAATTTATTCCCACCATGCAAACCATGGCCAGTTGTGATTTGAGTAAAATGAGAAAACCTTATTGCAATAACTGTATCACTTCAGGCATTAAAGTCGTACTTCCACTTTCAGACTTAGTCTCCTTATTTTAAAAAAAAGAGGGGGGAGGGTTAAGACAATAGTGTTTAGGTGATCAAGTTAAAACATGAGAAATTGAGTCGTTCCTATAAAATGGGTTTGTTCCTCTTTGCAGCTCTATCCAGCAGACACTACTGTGGGAAAGCTCAAGCAATGGGCTAGGGGTGTCTCACCCACCCCACCGATCGCAGCCAGGCTGGGACACAAGGCGTGGCAACCCAGAAAATGAAAGACAACTCGGTTTTGGTTAAAATGAATGATGCATGCACACACACACAAAATCAGTGGCTGGCAGTGTTCCTTCTAACACTTGGCCCCACCCTTGCCAGCCAGCCAGCAGCTCCAACACATTTTTCATTCCCTTGGTGAATAACTGGGAATTTTTCAAAACTGCTGAGTCTTCCTACAATGGCCAAAGGCAATACTAACTGTGGATGGTGTGGAGAGATACATGTCTTCTTTGATTAAAAGAAAGCATGGATCCTGACAAACGAGAGCAGATTCAGGTAGTCAACAGGTCTTGATTTCTTTTTCTAGATCTGCCACCAATCCTTTGCGAGGCCTCAGGCACACCTTTCTGCAGCAGTTTCCTCATCAGATGTGGCAACATACTCATGCACATTTACAAGGCATTACACTTGTACTGAGGTCAAAGAAAAGCAGGAGTCTTAATTTTGCCACAGTGTTTACTGCAAGCTTTGAATGCAGTGAAGTAAACTCTTACTGCTCTCACAATCTCTGAAGTATTTGCTGCTGCTACTGCTGGTATTGCACACTCTCCTGAAAGGAAAGGAAGGAAAATTAAAAGAAAAAAAAGTAATCGAATCACAATGTGTCATTTTACCAGATTTCCAGTAGTATTATGCAGTGGATTACTCTAACCTAATCCAATCTAAAACAATTTGATGGCAAAAAATTGAGATATTTCAAAACATACTACAGCCTAACCCCAGCAAAATATCATGGGACAAAGAGGTACCTCCTTCACCTGAGGGCTCTCTTCCTTTCAAAGTTCAAAGGCTTACCACAAAAACAGGTGTGACAGCATTTCAAAAAAGGTTGCAACCCCATTTTCTTCTCAAGTTGCAATCTGTAGCCTGCAACAGAGCAACTGAAATGATGAAAGTTACTTTTGTGATAATCTCTGCATTTATCTTCTTTTTCAAAATCACGTAATATGGCTTTACCCTAAAGAGATGACAGCTGAAACGAATATAAACTTAACTTCATATTGGCCTATTATGTCATAACTCTAGGGGGATAAAAGTTAGGACTAAAAAGTTAACTTAATTCCTACAGAGAGTTGTGTAGAAATTTCACTGTATTAAATCAAAGTTGGTTTTCAACCAGCCCATGCTCTCTACCTCAGTAAGCTGCATCCTATTAGAACAGCATTGTGGAAATGAACCAAGTTACACCACTATTACCTGTCAAACGTCTACCAGCTGCAGGTTTCTGTAATTGATATACACTCCAGAGGTAACTATGTGCGTCTCAAACATCTGTTTGAAAAACCACAAACATGACTGCAGCTTCTGATGGCGTTTCTTAATGCATGCCCATTGAGCACTTCAGAACAGCCACAGGGTAGCTGGCCGATGTTCAATGCCCCGCTTTTTTTTTTTTCATTAAGGTTGGAAAAGACCTCTAGGATTATCAAGTCCAACCGTCAACCCAACACCACCATGGCTCCTAAACCATGTCCCGAAGTGTCATGTCTACACATTTTTTGAACACCTCCAGGGATGGTGACTCCGCCACCTCTCTGGGCAGCCTGTTCCAGTGCCTGATCACTCATCCAGTGAAGAATTTTTTCCTAATATCCAACCTAAACCTCCCCGATGCAGTTTGAGGCCAGTTCTTCTCATCCTATCACTAGTTACTTGGGAGAAGAGACCTCACCCACCCACCACTCCTTTCAGGTAGTTGTAGAGAGCGATNGACCAAAGCGCAGGACCCGGCACTTGGCATTGTAAACTTCAATACAACTGACCCTGGCCCATCGATCCAGCCTGTCCAGGTCCCTCTGCAGAGCCTTCCTACCCTTGAGCCAATGGAGACTCCCACCCAATTTGGTGTCATCTGCTAACTAAACTTCCTGGCCTGCCACAGGCAGCACACAACAGAGTGCTACAATACTTATACCTATCCAGACCTAAACCAGTAAATCAGGTGTCGACCCCATATCCCTATCCCATCCATGACAGCATTTTCTGAGTAAACATACAATACAACAGATTTTTTTATTTTATTTTTTTTTTAAGTTTAAATGCTGTTTTTGTAGAATGGAGCAATAAAACTTCTTCCAGATAATGCTGGCAGGCCACTAAGGAGGAAAATGCATGCAAGAAACTAGGGGATCCCACATGGCATGAGAAGCAACTGGTGATCCCAATGTTAGCACTGAAGGACACAGAGTTGAGATTTTCAAAAGGAGCCAACTTCACTCAAAACTAATGGTATCCGTACGCCTAAGTGTAATCGACTCTTCAAAATGACAGGTGTTAACAAATATCCAACTGCGACCTAACTAAAAAGCACCAAATTCACTCTGGATGGTGCCAGAGATCTTCAGTCTTTACTGAAGTTCCTGAAAACCATGGGTAGTTGGCACCCATAAGGACTAGGTTCCACATACATACCCCAAAAATCCCAAAGCTCAGCTTGGGAGCAGTCTTCACTTTAAATCTCATTACTTTACTGCCTAGCACCACATTTCAACATAAAATCATCTGGAGGCAACAGACACAAGAGAGGAAGAAAAAAGAATACTATTTGCTTTTCCTATGTAACATTGGTTCATCCCTGTCAACAAAAACAGCAGAGATGCTCCTAATTGTGCCTGTGTAACCATTGCTCTTTAAAAGAAAGTAGTCACTGAAAATTAAACAGTCATTTCATTTCAGAAGACTCAAAATTCCGGAGGAAAAAAGAAAAAAAAAAAACAAACATAAAAAAAAAAAACACCCAACCCTGTTCTGTCAACCGAGGACACGTCATCACAACAAGCGGATTATATAATGCCATAGGCCTCATCATCAGCAAATGCAAATTATTTTCAGCACTACACAAACTATGCAGATCATCTGAGCAATTATTTATGCAAAGCTGCAAGGCTGCTGAATGTACACCAAGGATGATCTGCTGAGCTGGCTTCAGCCACTACAGGAATTTAAAACAGACATCAACCATCAGCAAAACCCAACACACAGAGCAACCCTGCTCATGTTTACAGGAGTAGAAGACAGATTTATACAGCACTCTGGCTGTATACAACACTGGCCTCATTGCAACACACATCTGTACAACAATAAAAAGTGCTCTTAAAATGATGTAGCCAAGTACAATGACATGTGTTAAATATAGCCACAAGTGAGCTGGGAGCAGAAATCCATGAATAACTGTATTGATTGCAGTAAAGAAAACCTGAACATATTTGGAGTGGAGACATTTCCTGATGAAATTCTTTCCATTTGGTAAAAACACACACATTGTCTTACACCTTTCCACACAGTGAAACAATAAAACAAAACTCCAGACACTACTGTTAGAGTCGAAGTATGTATCTGCTCAACTACTGTTTGCAGACATGGACGGAAAATGGATCTTCCAGCACAAACCAAGTCTGATGCTTTGAAGTTAACTTTAATTCTTAATATGAAACAGAAGTTGAAAAATTTCAATTTAATTCTGAGAAAATTCTAGATAAAATTTCTTAAACGTTTTCTATGCTTTTCACATTAAGGACATCCAAAATGTCTACTGTGTCAATCTAACACATACATTATTCATGTATAGTTATTACTATATATTCAGACTATATTGTAACTAATGGGATAGAATGAAAGATGACAACAATGCTAGGAGGGTGGCAATGCAGTAGTGCTTCTTCTGGTCTTCAGTTATTTAAAATCTTACAGTGAGTTTTAACACATGCCAGGTGTGCTATTCTCAGAGAAACAGCATTTGCCAATGTCAACTGCTCTGTCTAAACTAACTAAACAGTCAGATCTTCTACACTGACTATCTAGTCTGTGACGTTTCTTACAGAAGATGCTGGCTCAGACATTGATTATGGCTGACTTCATTACCTCCGAAGATACAGGCAGTTACTTTATGCAAGAATTACTCGTTTCAAGCATTCACTCTGTTTGCCAACAACCCTTAGGAAACTTCCCCATAGACAACTTTACCCCTCTGGAAGGCAGAAGCAAGGCTTTTGAGAATCACCTTTACAGGGGTCCGTGACACTAACTTGCCTGACACGTTATCCCTTCACACTCCTAACTTTGTGTGCTGCTGCTGGTCTAAGTTTCCCTCAGCAACAGAAAAACAAATGTACCAGCACTCAGTGGCTCCACAGCCGTGCCGTTTGGTGGCCACCATGCAGCACTAAGAGAAAACAGGAACTGGCTCAGCCATGGTCGTGCCTTGGTCGCGGGTTGCTATGAGCACCCAGCAAAACCCAGGCTGAGGCTCCTTGCAGTAACCCTAAACAGGAAGCGTTACAGCGGCGAGAGTACAGCACACACACTGCTAGGATTTATGGGGGAAAAAAAAAGGAAAAAAAGAGTGGTTAGAGGATGAGGAACAGCGATAACATCCAGGCAGCAATTAGGAAAATAGAGGAAGGGTAGAGATATGAGAAAACCACGTAAGATAGGAAGTTTAAAAGTGGGAAGCTGAGAAAGATTTTTACAGAAAAAACAGATATGAGCTCATCTTCTTGAGCATCTACCTGTTTTGCAGGGGCTGGCAGAGCGTAGCAAAGTAGCAAACATTAACGTCATCTCCATTACAAGCACTTCAGCAAAAATAAATCCTTCCTGTTCCCAAAAGTTTAAGCTCTGCCCTGCCTGAAACATAATCCTCTGCTGTTTGCTCTTCTGCTCATCTCCTTCCATCTATCAGTTCAAGCGTTAGGAAACACATAGTCCTAACTGTTTCCAACAGTTTTCATTAAAGATAGCCCTGCCTCCTTATCCAAAGGATTAGAATTTCAAAATCTGCAGTTGTATGATGCCTCTAAAATTCCCTTAAAAAAAAAACAACAAAAAACCAACCCACACCACCCTACAAACCCTTAACGAACATCCAATAACCTATATTGCTGCTCTGTTTGTCATAAACTTCTTCAGGGAATCCTCTGTATAACATTTACAATCCCTTTGCACAAGACTTTCAGCCATGCATGAATTAGATTTGCAATGAAAAATGGTATGAGAAAACCATCCTTTTCTCAACAGGCAGGTGAAATGGCAATGTTCCAGCACAGAACGGCTCCCCTACACCCAATAAAACTCCTGCTTTGTCATTTACTCACTCACATTTAAGTGTTCGCCTTTTTGTTACCCAAGTAGCAGCATGGAAGTCTCTTGTTACACCAACCTGTACAGCATGAAATAGAGATCTTAAAGAGATTAACGATGTTGGAAGTATTTCCAACCAACATAGTAAGGAGCAAGAGTAGTATATCCTAATTTGGGGCTCTGGACCATCACCTTACATACAAGCCTGCTGCAACTGAGAAATCAATACCAACACAATGACGATAGCCCATAACAACTAATTAACACAGAAACTGCTTGCAATGTTCCGAGTACGTGTGCAGGAGAGTACAAATAAAACCTGCAGGTGTGCAGGACGCACAACCTGTTTACCTCAGATGAGACTAGCAGAACTTCTAAGATGCTCCATAAATTGAAAGATACAGAGGGAGATACGGGCTAACCACATACTTATCAAAGCCCAGTTAATTTATTTTTTCCATCAGCTATGCCTAGAATATTTTGGCAGAAAAAAGGAAATTTATTTTTTTTAAAAGCTTCTGTTCTCTCTGCTCCCACACAAGCAGAGCAGACACTGTTTAACGCCCCTTTTTCCCTGCAGCACGTGCTCCGAGAACGCCACCCTGCCTCAGCAGACGTCCCCACATCGCTGCTGCTGATTGATGTCACGTTAAGCTGCCTCCTGACCCCGATCGAGCGTGGTATTAGGCACTCACTGCTGTAACTCACAAGTAGCGGCATTTGCAGCCCCGCGCCATCCAACAGCGGCTGGCAGTTGGGCTCATTCAGAGCCCATTAGCATGGTCTGTCCAAGGCAAGTCCACGCGGGTAGAATACTGATGGGCTCTCCACCGCTCTTCTGCACCTCTGGGCTTTGCAATCATACAATTTTGACAGTGCTGGGTTTTTACTGAGACACTGCAAATGAACCAATATTTATTATTGTGATTTTACAAGATGACTGAAGCGTCACATCCCAAGTAGCGCCTGCAAAAATGTCCAAATGCAGATCAAGTCACCACATCATGAGTCCCCAGAGGAGGAAGAGCTGCGCACCTCTGTCCACGGAAACCCATATGACATAATCTTGAAATAAAGCCTACCAGAAGTTTCTCCCTGACAGTGTCCACACCAGGCCTCTTGCTCTCCAGAGAAACAGAACAGCCATTTTTGTTTGGAAACACTCTGTTCCTTTGCCTCCAGAAGACTTTGAAATCACACACATGCTTAGTTATTCCATGCAGGCATGTGAACCTTTGCACTTGGCTGTTGAAGGAAAGATTTATCCTTGAAGTAAAAATCAATCACATTAACAGAGCAACTTTCCAAACTCCTGCAGGTTCACGGCAAAGAGAGCACTAATTCTTTTTTTTAACTTTGAATGAGTTAGATAAAGCATCTGCTTGGGGCTTTGTTTGTAGGAGTTAAATGTTTATGTGACATCCCTGAGAATTTTATGTAACAGCATTTAACAGAAAAATAATGTTCCCAACCAATTTTTCTTTGAATTAGTATTCAAAACCACAGCATTTCTCAGGGGTTGGTATTGTAGCAACTGTTTCAGAGCTCCCAAACTTGGTCTCTTCCAAATTAGGAAAATCTGGCAAATAGATCAAAACTTGAGAGATATTTAAAACAAAAGGATAAATGGCAATAGGAAGAGTTTGACAAGCTGATGAGTAATCAGAAAGCTAAAGGAAGAACATTGTAGGAGAAAATGTTACAAAGAAGTAATTTATTTTCTCATCGAGTAACAGGCCTCTGAGATAAAATTCAATTTTTAAAAGGTTTACCATCCCTGTAGTTCAAGGATTGGTTTAACTATCTTAGTTAGGCAGCAAAATGCTGCAGTTTCCAACATGACTCTGCACTTCTGGCAGCAGCAAACAGCAACACGTACCAGTCAATGTCTGTAAATCAATCTGCTGGGAGACAAGTGCTAGATGAATCAAAATTCCTAGTATATAGTATATTGCAGAATATTTCTATAAAGGTGGATACAAATAAGATGATATAGAGCTCTGAAAAGAATCTGACAGAAGAACGCAAAGGTAAAACACACAAAGCACAACTTCAGGGGACAACAATAAAGTTCTAAGAGTCCTGCAGTCAAGTTAGAAAAAAACACCCCAAAAGTTTGAATAAAAAGAACGCAGTTTGCCTCAGATGATAGCTTCATAAAAGTCCTAGGACCAATTACATATGTTAAAGTAGCAAAACAGTGGTTTGGAAGAGGCATTTTGCCGGACAACTTAGATGCAGGGAGGAAGAGGGGGGAAAAAAAAAAAAAAGAAGAATTTAAATTTATGGAAAGCTACAGCTAAGCATTTCTTTTGTAACACACTTCAGTTTCCTAAAGCTGAACAGATATTTATGCACAAACCTGCCTTCAAATCAGAAAACACATACACTCTCCTCTCTTCATTTGTTTACTTTGCCTTTTTTACAATACCGACCGATCAGTACGTGTAACACAAAAGCCCCTGAATGCCCCTGCTGTGAGTGGGGCCTCTCTATGCTGAACATATAGTAAAATAACATTCCTGCTTCAAAGAAAACTTACAAGATCCATAGAGACAAAAGACTAAATGCAGAAAGAAATAGAGGCACAGAGGCCAGCGAAGGCCACAAAAAAAGGTCAGCAAGAGTAAAACTTATGAGTCCTGTCCCCCTGTATCCAGTAGTACCCCTGCAGAGTCAAGAGGTCTCCCAGCGTTGTCTGATCCTTTCTCCCACTCCCAGTAATAATGTAACATCCTCTGAACTCGGGAGGAGACACAGGACAATAAGAGAAGCTAGTCTTGCACTATGCACGACAAGAGTCATTGGTATATAGCCTTCCTCACAAAGCTGAAGTGTAAAGTTCACTTCTCTGCAGGAATCAAGCACAAAGATCAATCTATATTTAACTTAACCAAGGTAAAGTTACTGCAGAGGTATTGGACAACTTCACTAGATGGCCTGAACTGCAACTCGTAACATTAATTTGAAACTATTGCTAGAACTCAGAAATTCAAGGCTTAGTAAATTATCAATGCTTTAGTAATCAAAAAATAATTCAGGCTACAAATTTGAAATTATAAAATTAGAGAGCCTTCACATAGTATTAATTTATCCATCTTTGGCTGCTTTATCATGAATGGTGATTGATTCAGTGTATATATTCTTACCCTAGGACATATTTTAAATATGGTTTAAAATTCTATAGAAAGACACCACCAACTGCAAGCTGGCAGCAAGAACTATTAAAATAGTGAATAAATAATGTACACAGTGGTAGTTTCTGAAAAACTTCCAGATGATGAAGATAAACGAACAAGGTCAGCACCTCACTTGCTATGTCATCTATTTCTCCAGGTTTACTACAGGACTTAATTTGGTGCATAGAAGAACGTGCTTGTCTAACTGCAAGTACATTTTACTTTCCAAGACAAGGCTCTGAGGACCTTGTATGTTACATTTTGCTATCATATCTGCCCTTCCAATTTTTTCAAGCTAGAAAGATGCCAACAGGCAACTTGAAATACAGCCACATAAAAAATAAACAAATAAGAGTTACTTTGTGCATCAGTTCCTGTGTGGTTTTAACTGGCATCACATCCCTACATCCGAGGTGGTACTTCTGATTAGTCATTACCTCAGCTGAGGTTATCAAGGTCTGCCAATACACCACCTATCCTCAACTGTTACATGTTCCAAGCACTCCTTACAAAAAGGATATTCAATCTCTTCTTCATGATGACATGCTCTGTCTGGTACTGAGAAACAACTTGTACGTACAGGGAAAACACTTCTTGAGATCTCTTAAAAGTGGAGGAAAAAAGCAAGCCAGGAAAGGAGGATCAGTTATTTCTTTGACAGAGTTTTTTAATACAGCTTTTAAAAGGAAGTTATCATCTTGGTAATGCACAGAATTGCTGGGCTGTATTAGAAAAATCACTCTTTATGAATAAAGGAACAACTCCACTTAGACACCTTCGAAGCAGAGTTTAGAAGTAGCCCAACAAGAAGGAATGAGACTGTTTTTCTGTTTGGCCTTCTGGGGTTTTGCTGTGCAAGAACACAAAGCATAAATTGAAAGTCAAACCTGTTTTGCTCTCCTCCTGAGCTTCTACAACCCTAGATTTTAACCTGTATTTTAAGCAGAGACCTAGCAATCCTTCGCATCCAACAACTGGATCCGGAGGGCAGTGTGCTGGCAACCCACTGGTTCTGGGTGTGGGCTGGGGAATATGGCTGGCAGGGGACAGGGACTCAAGGTCCAAGACCCAGAGAGAGGGAAAGGAGGAAGAGCCTCCCCTTGAGTCCCTACAAATAAATAAAAGTCAGAATATCCACAGGTTTTTCAGGAGCATAGATGAATAAAACTACCAGACTCACTACAACAGACAGACTACATCCTTTCTGCCCTGGATTTCCCCCAGCCTCCCCGCTTGCCCCCAGTAACCCTGCCTCTCCCATACTTCTGCTGCCCACTTTGGCTCCCAGCAGCAGGAAGCCACTGCTTCGGGCTAAGGAATTTGCTGGATGTGCAGCTGCCCAGGTAGGGGCCAAGACACCCAGCAGCAGTGGGGTATCTATTTTTAATGGTAAGACATTTAGAGGTACACTGTTTCTCTGGAGCAGGCTCACACTCATGAGGATAGACTAGTTATTACAAGGACTAAGGTGCATGCAGTCCCTCTCTCAGTAACACTACCAAACTTACTCTAGGTTTTTGGAGCCCAGAGAAAACCCTCAACATATATTTTGCAACAATAAAAATTAATAATTTATTTTTAATATTTATTTATAATCTTTCAGGCAACACCTAATCATGGCAGGATGCTGCTCCTCACTTCCTAACAACTTACTTCCTCTAGCAGTGTCCTATCAACGGCTCCAGAATGGAATTGCTCATTACTACATCGCAAGCTCATAATTCTTCACCCCTTTATCATTTATTTTGCTGATAACTTCTAGCAGATTAGCAAGACTTCATTTTCCTTTGCAGAAACTGAACTGTTTATGCTCCAAACTCCTGATGACATGTAAACAAACACTGAGGGGAAAAAATACAGAAACTGGCAAGAGATGGATAGGATCCCACTGACAACCTCAATAACCAAGGAGACTGCAAATAAGGAACAAGATACCACATTTCCATGCTGTTAAAAAGGTCACCAGACTATCAGCTTTTCTTTTAGATAAAGACAGTCTACTTTCCAAATCTTTCTTTTATTGTGCTTTCTGTTACAGCTATACAGAATTTGTTTCAAGAATGTACTTAGTCATGCTGCAAACACAAAACAAAACTTAGTTGACAGTTTTTGTTACAATCACCAAGAAAAGTTACAAGAAAAAAAAAGTAGCAGGCAGACACCACTTCTTATTGAAAAGAGTGGAAAAATTTAAGTATGTTCCTTTAAAAAAAAAAAAACCAAAAAAAAACTGAAGGCTTTGCACAGCTTTAACCTGAAATCGAATGTGACAAAAGCTTTTGGATGTGCTGCAAAAGACTAATAGTAACAATTTTGTTAAGAATCAAAAAGCTAGTCTGTCACAGCAGCACAACTCTGCACACAACCTGTACTCTTCAAATACCTGAGCAGTGTGTGAATACAAATTTCACTTTGTTATCAGTTGAAGTTCTTTCTCCTCAATATTCACTCTCCACAGATGTAGGTCCTTGTCTTCCTCTATGGAACAAAACACAATATTCACCGGGAGTCAAAGCTGCTTCATGCAGCATGAAAGTCCTGCATCAATCTTTTTATACAGTAACTGGGAAGGGCTCACACCATACTGCCTTTCAGGGAGAGCATTAACCCTTTGATCTCTGACTTTCACACTGCAAGAAATCTCCTCCCCCAGGCTTCTGAACAGGCCATGGGCAATGTGCACATATAAACACATATATATGTATGTATATGGATATGTACATATGCATATTCAAGTAAGGCTGGCTGGTTTGTCGATAAATGGGGCATAGGGAAAAAACATTTATTCTAGATGTACTTGCTCATGCCATATTTGGGACAAGTGCATTTCATAAGCAGGGAGAAAAATCCATAAATGCTTTGCATTGGCAAAAGAACCCCGAACATTAGCTCAGGATGTCCATGCATCTGCCATCGTATAAACGTCACATGATGGCACACTGCTTTAGATAAGAGCAGTATTTGTAATGCCTCTTTGGCAACATGAATCAAAACTGAACTTGATTTTGAGTAAGAAATATTAAAGGAAACGCTGACCTTATAGAAAACAAATGTCAAATTGGCGAAATGCTCCAGGTGACTCTGACTGCAGTCAGTCACTACCGATTACCACTAAATATTTCAGGTCTTACAGCAGTGCCAGGAGTTTATAACTCAAAGGACAAAAGCTGAAGCAAACAAGCCTTAAGGTGAAATCTTAACTCCTCCAAAGTAATTCGGAAATTTTCCACCAGCTTCAGAAGAGTTGCGAATTCATACTGGACACTACATATTAAAGGACAGTGGAAATTCTCATTTTAATTTAACTCTTAAGTGATCTTGAAATGGTAGAAATTAGAAATATCAAGTAACACACTGTCCTTGAGCCTAACAAACAATAGCACCAGGTAAAGTTCCTGCACAGTGATGTGGACGAATCACACACAGCTGTGTGCAAGGACAGTATTTCACCTAAAGCCTGGACTCCACCACCACCGTCTCCCCTTTGACCTTCCAACACACCACGTGCACAGACACGTCCTGCTAAGGCCAGCACGGCAGAGGCCACGGAACATTACCCTGTGATACCTGTACTAACGTCTAGTTACCCTAGAGCCTCTAGTCTTCATTTAAGAGACTTTAACATCAGAAAATTTACCATCTTCCTAAGAAATTGCTTCCATATTTAATTGCTTTTACCATTAATAACGTATATGCTATTTCAAATACTGTTTGGAACTTTCCCATTATAGCATACTATATATTATGTCACCCTTGTAGGGCTCAAACCACAGTGCTCTTTGAGAAGATGCACACCCACCCAAAGCTGAAATTTATTTTACAACACTATTTACAAAATACAAGAAATGTGCTATACCTTGTTTTCATTGGCTCTTTTAACATCCATATGAGTAACTACCAGCCTTTTCCTATCACTAGTATTGAAAAGCAACAGAGAAAGATGCTTCTCAAAGCAGCTGGTATCATAAAGAACATACACATGTGAAAGAAGCCATTTCCAGGGAAATGGGGGGGGGGGGGGGGGGGGGGG
>VZTV01035995.1:0-13416 GCA_013400875.1 Anhinga rufa
AGAGACATAACATAACATTTTTGAAAAAGAAAGTAGCTTCTTGCTGTCTTCCTTTCCCGCACCAGGTCACAAAGGGATGGGATGAACATAAATTGTTTACCTGTAACATGAAACTGCAATTTCTGAGTACAGCCTTCTGGCACTTTTCGATGACCAAGCCCAGTACATCATAACCCTCTTGTCATAAAAACATAGTGTCAGAAGCAAAAACCTCTGTAGGCTTTTACATATTTAACTGTGCTTTGTGGCCTGGCACTCTGGAAGATTCATTGCGATTTCAAACTTTTCTCCGGATATCACAGGGCACGGCCATGACCTGCAGCCACATTTTCTGCTCCCAGCTATAGCAGAGGAGCTACAGCCACCTGGTGCAGTCATTTGGGTAACCAGAGGTGCAGGATCCAAAAATGCTGCTAAGATCTACAAGCTTCTGGAGAAAATATGCCCTTAAAGTAAACAAAATAATGAATACCAGCTGCCAAGGAAAATTAAGGCACTGATTTGGGATTGCTTAAGTATATCCCTGCTCAGGAAAGCCTTTAAGCAAGTGCTTAATTTCCACATGAAGTTAAGTCCCATGTGTTAGTGCTTTATATCTTTACGTAAAGATCCCAAACCCAAATTCCCTCTTGTGTGTCAACAGCACATGAGAGGCTCTGCAAGGCTCCCGTGACTATTCCAGGCTCAGAGTAAATGTTTTCTGATTACCGTCAACACTACCTGTTGCATCTCCCCCTGCGAGTGCTCTGCTTATAACAGCTGCATCCTTTGGAATAGCTTGGCTCACCTCAATACTCTTTCAGACTACACAATGAAGATTTGCAAAAGATTAGATTTAAAGGAGAAGAAAAAGTTTTAGAAGGGCCAGTAATCACAGAAGCTATAGGCACACTGACAGTCGAATAGAATGAGCATTAAAATCCCACAGCAGACATCCTTTCAAAAAGATAACATGAAAGGTTATGGTTTTCTGATATGATTAGTGTTCTAATAAAACACTGCCTAGTTTCAAAATCTGTCCTTGCAACTGCTCTCTTTTGCTCAGATAATTTTTCATAAATGGATATTTAGTCAAAATTACTTGGTAGTGTACAATATAAAGGGTCTAAGTAACAGGGAACCCGGCTAAAATATAATTAATTTCCCCATCTAAGAGAATGACCTTCATAATTCACTTCAGGCTTCACCTCCAGAGTGTCATGGCTCATTTCCTCATTATCAAAATTAGATTTTAAAACACTACTGTCCTCCATAAAGTACATTTTGTCTCTGATTATATACATAGCGAGGAGTATGTTTAAAATTATTTGCATCACATAAATATCCGGTTGCCTCAAATACAGTGTACTTACTAGGAGTACAACCTGTGCCCAAAGAGCTAACAGATTACAACAACAACAAAAAGCTTGTAAATGCAAAGATATTTAAGAAGGGAAGGAAGAAGAGCAAGGAAGACTCAAAGGGGAGAATTAAATTAATTAAGCAATTAAATAATTAAAATTAATTAAAATTAATTATTTACATTGACTTTTAGAGAAACAGAGTTATAGATGCATACAGCAAATACGGGTCTGTACGGAGTCAGATGCATATTTGTACCTAAACTGTCAGGTGAAACAAAGACTTGGTGACTTTTGCTTAATTCAGAGAATTTAGTCAGGAAAAGCAAAAGCATAAACCCAATTTAACATTATTTTACGAGAGGACTCTCTGTATAAGCAGTTTATTGCTTGGTAGTTGCCACAACCTGCTTCAAGCTTGCAGGATGTGAGGCCTGTCTGGGAATATACATTTCTGGTTGGACAGTGATGATTGACTGCTGTAGTGATTATAGTGGACGTTGCTTCACAAAAAGACGGGGAGGAAATCCAGATAGGGTGTCCAGTACTTATTTAAGGAGATTGCTTTGGGGGACTGATAGCCTAAGGTGCTAGCTAAACAATTGGCATCTAGGAAGATGCAGCATCTCTCATTTGCTTTGTCTCTATACTTCTGTTTGTTAAAATACCCCAAAAGCCTTCAGGCACAGTAGCTTTAAACATTTAAATGTACTACTGATATTATTTAATCACATCACAATTTGTATAGCTCTCCTAAAAGTAAACATCTATCAGTGTGTCAGAGTACATTAACACAGCAGACTGAAGCACTGTGTTTAATGTATGAAAACATATATTGGACACTTGTGAACTGCAAGTGGAAATATGCATACTGAATAATCAGAAATGATCCAATCTAGATTTAAAGTGTCAGTACCACAGAATATCAGCCTATCTAGCTACTCCTATAGTAATGTGATAACATTCACTCTGCACTCCACCAAATGGCATCACACTTGTCCAGTTATTTATTCATTTATTTGATTCACCTTTTTAAAAGAGGTATAGAGGTTAATAGCCTGCCTCAGAGTCACATGCTTTTTAAGCAAAAACCTGGGAAGGAAATTCTTTCAAGCCTATTAAAATTCCCGTCTCTCATTTGAAAGTGGAAGCTCTGATAGAAATGTCAAAATCTGCCATAAAAATTAATGTTGAGCCAAACTTTGGCAACTGGTGATGGCAAATGGCATCAGCGTTAGGAAAATCATGCTTGCTGTTTTAAAGTCATGAGAAAGCAGAAGGAAAAAAAGACTGCAGAAAGGTAGGGGGATAGGTAATGCAAACTCTGGAAGACTAGTCCTTGGTTTGATGTGTGGTCCTACATACCTCCAGCCATATTGTTGCATCTGAACGTTGTGATGTAGTTGAATATAACAGTGGGATGCTACTGGGTTTCCTGGTCACCTGAAAAAAGTGGTTTCCATAGAAACACTAATATTCTTTCCTTAAACCACAACAAAGACAGGCAGCAGTCACAAAGTGTATGTTCGGTGGGTTTTAGGTACTCTGCGAGACAACGTAGATAACAGTAATTAAAAAACAGCAGGCTCTTGCCCTAGCCTGCACTGTAGAAAGCCTCTTTTTCCAATTTTGGCTCAGCAATTTGGAAAGCATACTTTAGAAAAGGCTCTTCAACCACACTAATATCTGTAGTTTAAATTTTTTAGATTTGCCATCTGCGAATACTAAGGACTGCTGAGGGCCGCACCTCTTTTCCTCAAACTATGTTTCTCACATTGCTTAAACTACCCTGCAGAAATTAATTCTTGATGGACTGATTTTTTTTTTTAATTTATTTGGAATTGGGGGATTTTTTGGAGCTGAAGATAACGGATTTTTTTATTTTATTTTATTTCCAAGTACCTGAAAGGCTAGTGCATCTTACAGCTGCCAGAGTTTGCTTTCAAACTGCAAACAAAGATAATGGAAGTTGTCTTGCAAGTGGAGAAAACATTACTACAGAAAGAATTAGGAACTAGAAAAGATTGGAGCCCAAAATTCAAAGACTGGAGAGCAGTAGGAGTCTTGAAATTACTCTAACTGCTGTAACAGTACAAGGCCTTATTCAAAATAAATATGATCCCTTTATGGTTTGCAGTATGCTCTAGGATGATTACTTCCAGGCAAAGAAAAGTCACAATAGCTTTGAAATTGTTGCTGAAAATGTGTTAAATACACATCCTGCTCCTCCTAAACTAAGCCTCTATTAGGTGTCTGCTTTCTAGTTCAGTCAATGCTCGCTCTTCCCTTCTCCCTGATCTTCTCCCATGAAACCACTGTCTTCCCAACTGTCATGATGTTATCACCAGTGCTGTAAAATCTTTTTTCTTAAGCTGCCAACACTTGGAGTCCTGTGGTGCATTTATGCAAATTGGAGATCTGATTGATTTTGTGGGGTTAGCAGGACTAAAATGAGAACAAAGCCTGTGTAGGAGTACCAGGCGTCTCACTCAGCACTTTGAGAACAGGGCACAGTGCCACCACTGCTAGTACATTACATGGATGCACAGAGGATAGGTAATTCAAAAGATTTTTTGCCATATTTTCTGAAGTACTGATGATACAAGCAATTTGCAATTGCAAACATTTCCAACAGTTTCTGATTTTAAAATGGAGTTTTATATCACTATTGAAATGCTTCTCCTCCTCTTCTCCCTTTACTTTTTATAGTTAAATCCTAGTTGAAAATTATTTTTTCCTTCTCAGTATTAGTAATAACATTTCACATCAAAATCCATTTTATTGGGAAATAAGAAAGCAAACCTGGAATGAAATGGAAGGGCAGTGAAGAAGTGCAACCCTGTAAAGGTTTAATCTCAAACTGAACATGTACTGGTTAATAAACAGCACAAGGAAGGCTGAGAAATTTGAAGAAATAAGTGACACAAAGTGGAAGAAAGTTTAGCAGTCCATGAAATCTGTGGATTTAAACAGGTTTCTACAGCAATCAGAGAAATGGGAAAGGACAATCTTCTTACATTCATCTAGTCCCAAAAGCCAAAGCAGATGTATCCATCAGGCTCTAATTTCTGACCATAAAACTTTGCTTCAATAAAATCCTGCATGTGACCTTCATACATATTGCTGCCCTACAAACCTCTGTTACTCTACAGCTGAATCCCATTTAGTTATGACTCACTGCCTTATTTACTTCACTGATCACAATAAGCTTTCAAAAGCCATTACGAAGGCTTGAGTTGGTGTCTGTAAGCATACTCTGGTGACTAACCTGAATGACAAAAAGGTTGGTTTAAAAAAAATAAAAATAAACCCCACATATATATGATTGCAATAGGAAAACTTGTCAATCAAAGAAGATTTCAAACAGCATCAGTCAAATCTATTTGTCATGCATTATAGGCAGCCTATGGAAGAAAATATTTGATTACTATAGAGATATTATTTAAGATAGGTAAAACATGATACTGCCAAAAGAGGAGATGGGAGAAAGGTGCAGGATAAAAAAATATCAGTACCAAATAAAAAGAAAGTGTTTGCCATGAGGTTTAAAATATCGGCAATGGATCTCCAAGGACCCTACACATCTTTGGATGTGAGTCCTGCTGAGCTCTGACAACCCTCCAGATGCTGCAGATGCCTGAGGCACTGCAAGCACCTGCAAAGTTTGCTCCATAACTCTTGGTTTGCAAGTGGAAACGGCAGCATGGAGGCTGCAGAAACTGCGCTGTCCAAGGAGGCAGATCAGCACGAGCCAAAGTGTTACCTCTGGTTCAAGTTACCAAAGCCCCGCTCCCTCCACTTGCCTTGGGATAGGAATTACAGCAGACAAAAATACCTGCATCAATGGAAAACACCTTCCCCCAAATGTAAGTAAATCCGTATTGCAAGAATACGACTGTGGAAAATGTTTAGAAGCAAGGAGGGTTTAGAGAATCATTAGCAGTGGATTGAAACAGAAACTTAGTAGTCTGTCTACCAAGGTAACTCAGCAGAGAACTGCACAAAAATGCACAGGCTATTGCATATTTCACTTAGCCATTCAGCAACCATATGTTCATATTATTAATGAGAAATTAAGGACTGGAGGAAGTAGCAGGCTTTGAACCATAAAATTTAGACTTTAACTATTAGTGTATTAAAGTAAGCACAAGAATAATAAAAGAGAAAGATAAGAGAACACAATGATTTTCTGACAAACAAGAAAGAAGCAATGTATTTTGACCAAATTTCCCAGTGAAAGAAAACAAAACCCAGTCCATTAAAAAGAAATATAGAAACATCATACTTTTCAAAAATAATTATAGTTTAAGTATATTGTAGAACTCAAAACCTTTTGAAGGCCTATCCTACCCCTATTTAAATTCTGCTGTAAATTGAAGTCTCACAAGAAAGGAAGTAAAGTTTACACTAATATATATTATTATTGCCAGTAGTATGCATCTGGCATCATAATTCCTTGTTCTATAGTGCTAAAATACCAACTTGCTACCATGTCAAAACTGACTATCCCCACTTCCCTCATTGCCTATACAAAGAAAACTTAAATTCCTGCTCTCCCTTTGTAGCACCCGACATGGGCACAACATAAAAAGGGCAGCCACAGTATTATCCCTCTCTCAGTTACACAAATACACAAATATTTTGAGACATTAAATTAAAGAGTATTATAAATATTGTGAAGTATTTTATATTGAAGAAAGAAAGGAAGAGGGGAAGGAACATGCTGTGTTGGACATTTCCACAGGTGTGTGTCACTGTGACACATCTCAGTGACTGGGCTGCAGCTGCTGTGAGGGTCTGAGATGCACCATCTACGTGCCTCAGCCACCCTTCTCAGCCACTCTCCTCCGCAAACTCTCCCCTGTGCCTGCCAGGCTGGAGCTACACACACCTGGCCATGCACCTCACTGGTCCTCACCCCTGCCTACCAACCAGACTTGCCCTGGACTTGCCTACCACTTCCCAGGGCAACCTCAACCTCATTCCATCCTGATGGGTGCCTGTGCCACCCCACGATGTTGACATGCAAACATGAGTAGCACAGTAAACTGCATGCATCATGCTTGCATAAAGGGCTCGCTCTAACAGAGCATATACCAAAAGGGAGAAAAATTTCCCTAGCTTAAAGAAACTCAATTTCACCTTCTATTTCCGTGCACTAGAACATGCCTATAAATTCTCCCTGAGGGCACTTCCAGTGATATTATGGGGGATGTCATTCACAGCTCTTCTAGGATAAAACCACTCAGCTTTGCAGTACAGTCTCATTGCTCCAATCAGAACTGTTAATGAGATGCCCTAAGGTACAAATGGAAGCCATTTCAGGGCACCATAATAATTTATAAAAACAGATTCAGAAGGAAGTACAGTAAATACCGCACAGCAGCTGATCCTCTCCAATTATCTTTACATCCCAAAATCAATATAATCTGACTGTTTCTGTTTACCTTGTTTGGAAGTTACTTGTTAATTTTGCTAATAAAACGCAATAAAAGGTAGAAATAATAAATGTTATTCATTAGTGGATCATTATGAAAAATAGTTTTGTAAGTATGTCCTCTGCACCTAATGCCCTGTTTTACCAGATCTCTGCTCACGACTTCTTTTTTGAAATTCAAAATCCTAGGCAAGTTTTTTAACAACTTTATCTATTCACTAAAAGGGTCATATTTTAGACAAATTTAGACAAATAGACAAATTTTAAGTTATTATTATGGCTCTAACGCTTTACAGTAACATTTTTCCAAACATTAAATGTTATTCTTTTTAAAGGCTATTCTGTATTTTAGACAAGATGAAAAAAGTCAAAACCATAGAAACCCCCAGATATTGTGAACTAAAACAAAGCAAACTTCTAGCAGTTTATATTAAAAAATTATATAAATAAGTAAATAGTCGAATAGAATAAATAACTAATATAATTTTTGCACAATAGGCTCTACCTGATAGAAGAGGCCATGGTACCTCGGACTCATATTAGTATTTTTATGCTTTCAAGGGAAAGGTCATGCTGGCGTAGAAATGGTAAGTTGGGGCACACTGAATGCCATACACATTTAAAAAACAGGAGATTTAGACTCATTCTAGTATTTCTTTTACAAATGGAATATAGAAATAGCCTGAGTGTTTAAATACTCTTTTTCTGGTGTTTAGTATAGTGCATTTTGGCTAAGTGTTTTTTCAAGGGATAAACCATAAAATATGTGGCAACATTTACAGAAGTCCCCTTCCCTGCTACTAATGCTTGTAAGAAATCCAATTAAGAACAGGGGGCAAGTGATAGAAAGATGTGGAGGAAAGGAGGAAGAGAGGGTACTGGTGCAAAGTAATTGAAACATTCCAGTGCAACTTATGCCTCTATTCAGTTAAAACAAATTAAAAGAAAACATGTCAACTGTGGTAAAATAGCTCGACAATAAAAATTTCACAGATATATGCATGCAAAAGATGCAAACTTTGTTCTTCACTCAAATTATGCCAAACAAAGCACAGAGGACTTAAAAGGTAGTGAATATGAGGCTTTGCTAGCCATGTAGCTGTATTTGACCATGCATTTACAAGAAACAGTTTTTACTGGCAAATACTATATTGAACTCATCAATATCACAACAGGGCTTTTCCCCTCAACACATGGTAATAAAATTTATGTCAAATCTACTCCATTCACATTTCAAATATTGACTATACCAGGATATTTTCAAAAATTACAAATGTAATTTTTGCAAAAAATAAGTAATTGAATATTGATATATCAAGTAAGCATTTCTTTTGGAATGTTCTGCTTTACTAGACACTCCTACTTTCTTTAAGTTAGAAATAAATAAGTTGCTTAAAACATTGCTCTGTGAAATAACTTGCAACTGCTCTGACAAAGTTAAAGGAAATTAATTGCTAAGTTCCAGTGTTAATTAATGTTAATCACAGAGCATCAGCTAACATTATCCATCTTGGACTAATTGGAAAAAAACTTAAAGGCTAACAGTGTGGAAAGTGTCTAAAAAAGATTGACCTCGCTTACCCATTTTTCCCTTCTGGATCCTAAAAGTATCCAATAGCTTCAGGCTTTATGCTGGCCTTTTCAGATTGAAATAGATTGAATTGATTATGATTGGAATACTTTCAAAATCATTTATTTTTCTGCCTCAGCCTTATCAAGCCCAGACTGTAATGCTTCTCATTATACAGGTCTATCCACTTCTGAAATTTAACAAACCAAAAAAATTCCTAAATTCTCAAAAACTAAGAATGTCACTGATAAAAAAATTGCCATATAAGCATTAAAGACATTTTCATTAACATTGCCTTGTCAATAGTCCATTGAAGCCAGACAGGTATTGACCTTTGACTTTACAAATATCGGAGCAACTCTTTGCAAGTTTGCTGCTTAAATCTCAGGTTCTACCTCAAGTGGCAATACAGAGCCAATAAGGATATAGAAAGTAATCAAAATTTTGGTTTCTTGTTAAGAAAAGTTTAATAATGTACTTAAAATAAACATCATCTGTGTCTCAGACAGATGTTAGTGTGCCAGAACAGCAAAGAAATAATGAATATTTAGGAAGCAAATTTGTATCCATATTTCTAAAGACTTCATATAGCTGTCTTTCCAGACAACCACTCAGTCACACCAGCGATTTACTAATCCAGCTCAGAGGGATTTCAAATATTGAGTCCTGTTATCATCCTGCCACTATCACAGGCACCCAAAGCAACATCCTCGTCTCCTGTCCAGTAATTTGGGAATGACAAAGGACAGACTGAGTACAAAATCATATTGGACACAGGTGGCTTTCTGAGTCATCAGGTTATCTCTAATCCCTCCTATAAAAGAGGTAACTTTTTCAGGTCTATGTGCTGAAAAAGTTATACACACAACAACCTATGTTTTCCAGCTAAGCGCTGTTACTTGCATGAAATTAAACCAAAAAGTCGTATTAAGAAGTCATAAAGCAAGGACTATCTGTTTGACAATAACTTCAAAACAGCCTGCAAAAGAGGGAAGATGTAGGCAAACTGTGTCTGACTTCTCTACCATTTTTCAAGAGCCTTTACTTATAAAGTGGATAAAAGCTAAGTTTATAGCTTGAAATTATTAGAGCAACACAAACCATAGCAGCTAAATCCAAAATTAAATGCAATATTTGTTATTTGATGTAAAAAGAAGCCAACAAAAATTACAAATTTCTCATATACCTAGGAACCTGTCAGGGTAGTATTTTGCACGTCTCTGCCGAAACAACAGCAGGAAATCTGTTTAGATATCCTACCTTCTTGAACCGCCTGAAATGGATTGTTGCCATCCACAAATGTCACTGAACATGTGATTTTCTCCGTTTGTAAGATTTCGTCATTCTGGTTGAGATCAGCAACTGCCATTCGAAAAACTTCCTCATCTTTTTTGGCAGATTCATCAAAAATTGCCCCTGGGGGAAAAGAAAAAGAACAGAAATCACCTTGCATCTTTCACCTGCAGTACCCCAAAGCATTGATCATAAGCACTTAAAGACATTTTACATTATAACATCATCCCTTCACTCACTCCTGAAGAACAGTTCTCTCAACACGGAGCCCAGAAACTACTTCACAATATAAGGATTTTCTTCATTTTGGCATAATTTAAGACATAAATTGAAGGGAAGCATTGATTCCAGCTAAAAATATTGGGGAAATCTAGTTAAGTACAAAACAAATTATCTGTATAGGAACACAGCCAAGAAATGAGAACTAATTACCTTTCCAAAGGTGCCATTTAATACATTGAATGACTGCAATGGGCCAGGATATACATTTAACATCACGTCTAGTGACAATTAAAAAATATAAAGTTCAAATGAGGTGAGAATACGCCAAAAGTGGTATCAGCACTTGGAAAATTAATTTGAATTGGCAACCATGATCAATAGGCAGGTCAGCAGCTGATACAAACTATTTCAGGTCTAACTCCTATTGGATTTGTAAAACAACAACTCCAGCTAACTGTCTGACTCTTGAAGTTAGCAAATTAAGCTTAAGCGGCTAGTTAAAATAAATTCTGCCTTTATAAATCTCACAGAAAGTGACTGTTCTGCCTTTTCTCCAAAACCATTAAAGCAGAGCATCGCAAACAGGAAACCATTAAACTCAGGAGGAGCCGGAAGAGTGAGGGTGTCCTGTCCTATCCTCGCACAGCCAATTCTTCAGATGTTTTGAAAAAGAACTCCAAGGCTAATCCAGAAGTTTTAGCATATTTTTTTGCTTTCTTTACACTGTAGTGTTACTTTAAGCATCACTAATTTCCTGTTATTTACATTTGCTTCTTGTATGAACTATTTATGCAGAGATCACTCAATTTAAACTGTTATAGTCCTATGAAGAATGCTATATTGTTTAAAACCCTCAAATCAGGGCTATTAGATTTTCAAACACCTTTAAAGCTTTCCTTTTCAGGCAGTAGATTAAAGAGACAGAAGGGATTCTTCAAAAACAGACTTTTGAAAACTATATTTAATCATTATGAAATTTCTTCAGTTTTCAAGTTTATTTATTCTTGAGTGTCTGTTGTCAACACAAAACTCAACTAAGGCAGCGTATGTGGTGAGGCAGCCAAAGAAAATAGAAAATGCTGATCACTGATGATTTCAGGTAAATACCTGCAATCAGTGCTGAAAAGAACTGAAATGGAAATGGCTACTTTAAGAGAAATAAACTTCATACACAATGTTTATTGTGTTTTTCCCACTGACCTCCAACACTTATCTTCCCTGCCAGCACCACTCATCCTACATAAGCGTCATCTCTTCCTACAATCTGACCACTTTGACTCCAGCATTTTCCCTCCTGAAGCTGCTGCCATCTGGAACAGCTGTTCTTTACCTCTCCACCTCATTCACCTGTCATCTCTGTGCAAATCTCAGATGAAAACATTCATCTTCTTCCTTGCCCCCATTTCTATTTCCCTTGTTTTATTTAGCTCCATAACGCAAAGCTGCACATGGCCCAGAATACGCTTGGTATGCAAGATGCTGCAAACCATGTCTTCTCCAAAAAGATGACTATTTATGTATCCAGGTAGCATTTAAGGGTACAAAAGACTTTGTCCAATGACATACGTAAAGACACGTTTGTTTCTAACCTCATGGAACAGCTCAAACCAAAACCACACATGCTTCATTTTGGGGATACACCTGTACTGATGATGACAACATAGCCCAGCAAACATTGTTAATAAACATTTGAAGGAACAATTTTACACGGCTACTAAGTAACAAGGTTAAAAATGAGAAATAATAAAAAAATGGAAAATAATGATAGCAATTAGTCAAATTCTATCCCTGTAGAATAATTCTGTAACAAATGCCACACTGGAAGGAAGTGAACACGCACAGGTTTCATGAGCACACACAGGGCAGCTGTTGACTGTGTTGCAGAACAGCCCAGCAAAACAAAGACCTTCCAGCCAACACTGTGGAGTACAGCTTCTTATTCTACAGCTGTGAAATGTCATCTTAAGCCTGGCTTTGTCCCTAAAATAATCCAGATCATTTAGCGAGTAGAGGATAGAAAAAAGTCCAAATTATCTAGTGTTTCTTTTGCATGTGCCATCACAAAAATCCCCTTCAGCCCCATAGCCCTTCCACTGGGCAGCATTAGCCAGGTCAGCATCAAGTTTCTCAGCAGATGAACCTTCTTAAGGATCTTTTATTCTTTCTTTCATACAGAGATATCCCTAATAAACTCCTATGCTTTTTTCTCCCATTTCTCAGCCTTACACAAATCCTACCTCTGACTGCATCTGGATGTATAAGGAACTAGATTAGATGAAACTCCACACAGTTTTCACAAACAACGCTCCTTCTCAGTTGCTCCATTTTTGCTCTGACCACTATTTATGGCTTCATGTATCAGACACAAATTTCAAAATTTCTCCTCTAGCCAATGCTACATCCAACATTTTAAACAAGCTACCTCAGAAACGAGACATTACTCATGCTCTAGTGTAGGAGTATCTCTACAGGTAAAACAAATAAATATATAGATGAATTGCAAAAAAAGTTGTAACCATAGTTCCCGCCTGAGCATCCTAGCAGGAATTAGATCGTCCTCCTTCAGAAACTAAGGCCTTATTCCTTAGAGTATCTAACTTAGCTACACAAAAAGCTTTTTAAGATATAATAAAGATGACACTGTTCCTTTCAAAGAATGGCAGTGCACAGCAGTATACGCATTACACTTCAAACAGTGACAACAGAAATTTTATTTCATAATTGGTTCTCAAAATTTAATTTAAGTTTTCAAATAAAATTGGAAAACTAAAAAAAACAAAAACAAAACAAACAAAAAACAACACCAACAAAGCAAAACAAAACAAACCACACCAAACCACAAAAACCCTGAATCATTTTGAAATTATTCCTACTCTCATATATACATTTTAGGTCCCTATGATTTATTTCAATTATATTCCATGTGTCAATATATCTCTCTACACTACACAGGTGAAGGGGTTATTATTATTTTTGTTTGTTTTCTAAAAGAAAAACCTTTTCAATAAGAAGATATAAGGCTTTTTTTTTTCTGATTGTGCTAACATTGCTGGAGTATTTTCCTTTTCCTGTGGTTTCAGGAATCATCCTCTGAGAGGAAGGAATTTTCTGATGTGAAACAGGTTTACTGAAATTTTTACAGCTAGCTCGAAATGCAGCCCTAACTACTTTTGTATTAGGTATGATTTTCTTTCCTTGCTGAGGCCTGAAATCATGCTGAAGTTTTGATACATATTCTTTCAAACATAGTCCTTTAACCAAGTCAAGCAGACAGACAAACAAGCAACCCAAATGAACAAATAAGGGGTACCACATTTTAAAATTACTTCTATAGTGAGAGTTACATGCTCTCTCATTTCCTCATGTACAGCTGCAAAATAAGCGCAGCGTAATAACTGCAAACTTATTTGGAGTATGTGTCTAAAATGAACCCTTTTGGCTATAGGAAAAATTGTTACAGAAAGTAATGAAAAACTGACGAGAAAAAGCAAATTATTCCCACAGACACTGCAAGACATTTGTTCTCTAGAAAATCACAGAATGGTTTAGGTTAG